>JAAAKG020198506.1:0-14463 GCA_010014905.2 Druon quercuslanigerum | reverse complement strand
AAAATGTTTTCGTTTGAAACATTTTTTGTTCAGAATTCATCTTTCTTGGTTAAAAATTCAACTAATTTGTTAAAAAATTATTTCTTTGGTGAAAGATTTATAATTTTCGTGGAAAATTCATCTCTTTTATTGAAAATGTACCTTTTTTATAAAATTCATTTTTATAGCAAATTCAATAATTTGGTTATCATTATTTTTCTTCTTGGCCTGTAAAATCTTTTTTTCTTTAAATATCAACTACATATTACATTTTTCGTTGAGAATTCATCTTTTGGACTAAAAACGTACCTATCTTGTAGAAAACAGACTCCTTGGGTGAAACATTCAAAAATGAAGTTGAAATTTTTGTTATTTGTTGACTATAAAATATTTTTTCGTTAAAATATAAAATGAAAACCCCTTTTAGTTGTAAATTCGGCTATTTGATTGAAAATTAAATTATTTTATTGATAATTGGTTTTTATTTTTGATGGAAAATTCAATAATTTGTTTGAAATTTTTTTTCTTGACTATAATATCTTTTTTGGTTAAAAAATTACTATTTGTTGAAAATATCATCTGTTTTGGATTAATTAAACTGCTTTTGATTTAAAGTGAAAATATTTTAGTTTCAAACATTTTTTCTTCAGAACTCATTTTTCTTGGTTGAAAATTCAACTAATGTGTTAAAAAATTATTTCTTTGGTGAAAGATTTATAATTTTTGTGGAAAATTCATCTCTTTAAATGAAAATGTACTTTTCTTTTTTAAATTCTTTTTTTATAGCAAATTCAATAATTTGGTTATCATTTTTTTTTCTTTTTGGACTTTTAAGTCTCTTTTTCCTTAAAATATCAACTACATATTACATTTTTTTGACTAAAAATGTACCTATCTTTTGTAGAAAAACAGACTTTATAACATTGTTCTTTGTAATCTTAATCTTAATCTTTGTAAAATATTGTTTTGTTAAAATATAAAATAAAAACCCTCTTTAGTTGTAAATTGGGCTATTTGGTTGAAAATTACACAATTTGGTTTAAATTGTTTTTAAATTCTTGATTGTAAAATATTTGTTGGCTAAAAAATCATTTATTATGTTAAAATTTTTTTTCTGGTTAAAAAGGGTTCATCTCCTTAATTAGAAGTTTAATTACTTTGTTGAAAATTCATCTATTTTGGCAGGAAATTAATTTTCTTTTTTGTAAATTCGTCGCTAAAAGGAATCTCTTTCAAAAATAAATTAAAAGTTTCTAATAATAGAGGTAAAGGTTAAATTCGAGTCATAATTACCGTTGTAGGTGTTTAAGGGCATGAGATATTTTACCAGATGAGCAATAATTTAGTTTTCCCACACTTTTTATCCACAATTTTCAATTTTTCGAAAAAATAATAGCACTCAGACCTAAATAACAATCACGCATGCGTCCGGACATTAATATTTTTCTGAAAAATTAAAAATTGTGGTTGAAAAGTGTGGGAAACTAATTGCTCATAATTATATAGGAAAGTATCACGAACCCTTAAGGTGACTTTTCATATTTAAGGAGGAAAAAGGGGCGGACTGTGATCCCTGCATTTGGAATAGAACCAACGCAACCTGTTAAAGGTTACGTCACAAGTCACATGAATTTTAAAGTTACCAAACACTTTTTATGTAAAGGTTATTCATTTTTCATTTCCGAGATGATGCAGCAGTAACGATAGAAAATGTATGGTATAGGTTCTCTTGAATAATTACAATATATTCTTAGCCTTTGACGATTAATTTGACGTAATTTATGAACTACAACCCAATAATGAGCATGCGGGATGGCAAAAAATGTTCTTTATAATCTAAATAGGTTTTTGCAGTGACTGCATCATTTAGTGCTGGATGCAAGGTGGCATTTCCACATTATACACGTGAACGAGTACCAGTCACGCTCAGTTGTAGAGATAGATATACACTCGAATCATGCAAGCGAAGCGTGCAAGAAGAATGAGCAATCCGCCTTCTATCGCTTGGTTTTGTTGTACATTTGACAAGATTTCTCGTCGTTGGCGCAGCCACCAAATTTATCAACAAATTCAAAATTTCTCAAAAAAAAATGTTTATAAAGAGCATTTAAATTGGCTTCAGCTGATTATCAGCATTGAGCACTCACAATGATCTTGAACAAGATATTCTAATTCTAAAAGCATAGACAAAGGTTATAAAACATTCCACACTGCTCATGTCAGCTAAGACTGTTGTAATTAACAGCAAAGTAAAATGCGAGCCAAGTACGAAAAATCTGATAGTGGAAATTTAATTGGTTAGACCAATTATATCAAGAAAATACAACATTTATGTAATCATATGGTTTACGCACAAGCTGAAAGATATAGCCTTTGCCAATTGTACCAATACTGGCAAGGACGAATATGAAAAGGAAACCTATTGATGCGTCATAGCTTAGAGCTTTAATATGGGACATGCATTGTTCCACTCAAATCGTGCAATAACTTCCAAGCAGATGAAAGTGCTAAAAAACGAAATATTGTTGAAATTTAAGAAAGTGATCTTATATTTGCCTCCTCATCACACAATGTGTGAAATCTTTCTCTTTCTCACGAAGTCCACTTTCCTTGCGAACCCCCTTTGGTCTTGACATCATATCGTGATTCAAGCGTCCGTGTCCCACATACAAGATGTCAACCAAAGTGAACGGTAGTCTGCTAGTCTCTCCCGAGACAAGAAAGTTTTTTCCAAGTTTTATTTCCAATAATGTACAATGTACTCATCTAAAAAGTCCTATTGCGTAAAGTTCCGAATGGTATTTGTGACATTTTGAATTTGAGTCTCAAATTCCAATTCAGTGAGTATTTAAATCGAGGATTAAATTAAAAAACTGTTGTCCAAAGGAAAAACCCTTATTCGGAAATTTTTTCAGGAGAATGGAAAAACTGTTCAACGAGTATGTCTTGGGATAGCCCCTTGAGGAACTTTATGATTTGATTAAAAACAGCAAAATTCCATTTTTTCACTTTCTGAAGTGGTCTACTCAAATCCTGAAAAAAATTCCCCGAAAATTCTGAGGGTTTTCTGGTATATTGCATTTCTTTAAACAAGAGACTCGGAATATGCATACGAGTTTATCGCGAATTTATTGTAAATAATGTTGTTTTACATTAATTGGAAACATTTAAATTTCTAAAAATAGTACTAGTCATATGTAAAATTAAATAACTTTCTTTTTCATTTTTTAAAGTTTCTTTATATAAGGACAAGTAATTTCTCACTATTACATGTTTCTAGGAATGTAATTAATAATTTTCACGAATCAGTTGAATTTTCAATAAAAAAGGATGGCTTTCTAAAAAAAATGATTGAATTTACCCTACCTTATGACGAGATGTTTAATTTTTAAATTATGTTGCGTCAGCCGATTAAAAATATTAATAATTAAAAATAGAATTTTTGTAAAAATCCATGGTATAATATACAATTATTACAATTACAATATTAATATAATAAAAATACAATTAATTTCTTGATGCTACAAGTTTCTAGGGATTTAATTAATATTTTTAATTTAGAAAGCTTTAACAAGCTACTACAGCATATTCTTAAATATATTAATTATTAAAACATTATACAACATTAAATCGATAAGTAATCATTTCTCAAATTTGATCACTGAACATTTTTATTCTCAAACACTTCGAATTGGTTAAAATTTGAACAATGCCAGCTCCAACAGATTTTATTTGAATTTAAAAATCCCCAGTTCCGATTCAGAATTACAATTCTTTTGAAAAATTCCCAGTTGAAATTATATTAAGCAAATGAAATCGGTGCTAATGAATCACTTTCACTTTAATTTCTTAAATTTCTATATATCCTCTTATTGTATGTATTATTTACTTATCTATATTATTAAAAAAAAAAATTATTTTATTTTTATTCTAAGAGTTAAATTATTATTCCTGGCTGCTTATTATCAATTACTGGTAATTAGATATCACTTAGATATCAAGTGACGTTGATTTCGATTTTATAAAAAGTGATTTATCGAAAGCGATAATACTCTTACGTTGTGCCTTACAACGAATTCTTTAGAACATAGAAAGTAGTGTCATATCCATCCATATATAGAATCTCTGTCCACAAGTTAAGTTTATTTAAAATTTATTTAAATTAGAACAACCTTCATTATAAAAAATATATATTTTTTTTAAACTTCCGCTGGATAATGACTAAGCATTTTTTTTTAGATGTACATTTTAAATTTAAATCAGTTTAAATTTGAATCATTAAATTAATCAATCATGCTATAATCAAATCATAAAAACATTTACAAATTAAAACTCTTCATTATATCTCTACATTTTAATAAATGATTAAAATTAACTGATTTCTTTGTTAAGAACTTTATTTGAAATTCATCTCTGGTAAAAATTGCATTTTTTTTTTTTAACTTATTTTGTTAATAGAAAATATAACTTTTCTATTTTTGATTCAAAACTGATCTCTTTTATGTGAAAATGCAACTATTTGGTTGAAGATTTAACTATTTTATTGATAATTCATCTCTTGGGTTTAATTCCTCTGCTTTTGACTTGAAATTGAAATATTTTTCTGGTTGGAATATCTACTTTTTTTAATTAAAATATTTAAAAACTTTTTACTCAATATGTCAACTATTAAACTTTTTGTATGAGAATTCATTTTTTTTTTGGTTAAAGTTTTATCATTTCGACATGTCAAAATGACAAGGTGACCAAATGAAAAACTGTTAACTCGTGGACACAAAATGGAAAAAACTCGCATTGAAAATTAAAGTTTTTTTCGAAAATTCAACTTTTTGGTAAAAAATTACTTTTTTTGTTGCATATGAAACTAATTGGTTGGAAGGAAATTAATCTTCTTCGTGAAAAATCATTTCTCCTAAATTCTACTAATTCATTAAAAGATGAACTACTATGTGAAAAGTAATTCTTTTGGTTAAAGATTTATTATTGTATTTGAAAATTTATCCTTTTCTTGAGAATTCTTTTTTTTTTGTTGAAAATGATTACTTTTTTAATAGAAAATTAATAATCTTCTTTAACATTGTTAAATTTTTTTGATTCAAGATTAACCATTTTTAGTTCAAAATTAATCTTTTCCGAAAATTTAACTATTTTGGTTAAATATATTATGTTTTTTAGAAATGTAACTATTTCATTTTTGCTTGAAAACTGACCTGTTTTAGTCGATAATTTAACAGATTAGATCATTTAAAATAACTGTTTTTATCAACGGGTCAAGTTGACTGATTTGTCTTCTTGGTAGATTTTTTAAAAAATTCTACTGCTCGCTTGTAAGTTAAACTACTGTGTAAACATTTATTGTTTTGTTTGAAGCTTTATCATTGCATTCGAAAATTTCACTATTTTGTTTTAAATAATTTTTCTTTCGTATTAGAAAATTAATCTTCTTAGTGCAAAATTCTTTTTTGTTGTCGAAAATTGAACTAATTGGTACTTAATACTTTGTTAAACATTTATTTTCTAGGTTGAAGATTAATCATTTTAGATGAAAATTAATCTTTTCTAAAAGTCAACTATGTTTATGAGATTTTTTTTAATTTTTAATTAATTTTGTTAATTAAAAATTTAGCTAATTCGTTTAAAGTTAAAATATTTTATTAAACATTTTTTTTTTGGTTTAAGATTAATAATTTTAGTTGGAAATTAATATTTTCTGAAAATTCTACTATTTTGATGAAATTCTTTTCTAATAAAAATTAATTTTGGTAATTAAAAATTTAACTGTTCCATTTTTCTTCAAAATTAACTTTTTTTAGTTGATATTAGATTATTCAAAATTACTGATTTCATCAGTACGCTAAATCCACTGATTTGAAAAATCGATTTCCACTGAATTTGTTAAACATTTATTTTCTCGGTTGAAGATTAAACATTTTATTTGAAAATTATTCTTTTCTGAAAGTTAACTATTTTTATGAGATTAAAAAAAAATTAAAATTAATTTTTAAATTAAAAATTTAGCTAATTCGTTTAAAGTTAAAATATTTTTTTAACATTTTTTTTTGGTTTAAGATTATTAATTTTAGTTGTAAATTAATCTTTTCTCAAAATTTAACAATTTTGATGAAATTCTTTTCTAATAAAAATTAATTTTGGTAATTAAAAATTTAACTGTTCCATTTTTTCTTGAAAATTAACTTTTTTTAGTTGATATTAGATTATTCAAATTACTGATTTCATCAGTACGTTAAATCCACTGATTTGAAAAATCGATGTCCACTGAATTGTGGGATATTGAATACTTGAATCCGCACTACTTTAATTATTTAAAATATTGAGTTCGAATCAGTCACTGTCTACTGGTTCAAATTTTGTTGCGGCATGTGTCCCAATTCAGAAGAAATGATTCAAGAGACCTTGTCTTTTTACTTTCGAAGCGAGAGAACGTTCTTTCCAATTTGAGTGAAGGCCATTTAAGACCAGAACCGAAACCGTACTTAAATGGGATTTCCAGTGTACAAGCATATTAAATTTCATTCGATCTCTCATCAGTTTATAATCGATTTATAATCCAGATTTCCAAAAATGAACCGTCTATAAAATGAGTAACACGCATTTGTTTGCTCTACTGAAAGTTCTTGAATGCGAACTTGTTTGCAAAGATAACACACACGTGGAAACTACTTGTAACCAATATTTGTTGAATGTTCTAATCTACGTCACTGAGTATCGAGAAGCACGTACAAAGGTATACTTCACAGAATAGGATAAACTTTTATCGATTTGTAAATATCGTAGAAAAACTATAAATACCATGGCAAAATCGTTATTTACGACCAATGTAAATATTGCTCAGCTAACGATAATACTGGAATCACCATTTGATCGTCTGCATGAGACTCTATCAAGAAAATTAAAGATTGAAAGAAAAATCAATATGATTATGTACCACTTAGTGAGCAAAGGAAGAAATCGGGAAAATAATATCTATTAATACCAGCAGATTACTTAACTAATTGCTTAAACATAAATAAAATAGAAACATGTTTGTTACAGTGAGGCAGCTTTATACATAAGACATGCAGTTTTTTTTACTAAAATTTATTTTTAAAGAAATCTATAGTTTCCAGAAATAATTGGGCCCAAGCGTCAGAACCGTGAGAAACTTTCGAACTATTTCACCTGATTTTTCCCCATCTTCGTCAATTTACCTGAGTATTAATAAATATTTATGGCCAGAATTCTAATAACATAAAATTAGTAATATGAAAACTTTTACTGATGGAATCAAATAATTTAAAATTTATAAATATTTAATGTACTATTCTCAGGGCTGACGAACCCTGATTTATATTTTAAAAAACTGAAAAATTACCAAAGGTGACGAATTTCGAAGCCAAAAACTAACTAAAAGTGACTAATAAACAAAAAAATGTAATTTAATTTATAAGAATTCCAGGTGAAATTGAATTCAAATGAACAAAATTAAAGTGAATTAAAAACAATTGAAAAATATTTAAAAATGCATTGAGTAAGTTTGAAAAATTAAAAAGAATTTAATAGAATGCTATGTAATGGTTTAAAACGTAAAGTGGTTAAAAGCTACTAGATAATTTACACAAAAATAAAAAAATTACTTAAAAAACTTCCAGAGAATTCAAAAGAATTTTTTTCAAAATTAGGATAAAATAATAAAAATTCAGGATGAATTCCAAATTAATTCAAATGAATTGAAAAAATCTTTGAAAATTTCTTTAAATCTTTGAAACCCTACGAAATCCGTCACTTCTTGCGATTAAATTCTTTGAAATCCATCAAAATATTATAAAATTCCGTGAAATTCTATTAAATATGTTATTTCCTAGAATCCTGGAAATTTTAATAAAATACTTTGAGAGTTTTCAAAGTCCCTTAATATTATTGAAATACATAAAAAACACTGGAAATTTTTTTAATCTCTTGGCATTTTTAAGGCTTTTAAAAATACATCAGAATCATTTACACTGAGAAAAAATTTGTTCCATTCAAATAAATCGATTTTTGAGATATCCATTTGCTTGAGTGAAAAAAAACAATGATTAGAGTGAAATTCTGTATGTTTGATTCAAGGTGACATTTATTTATTTCATTGATTTCAAGACATTCATTTCTTTAAAGCCAATATCCCATTAGTTAATTTAAAATAAATAACTGTAACTTTAATTTTATAGTTACTTTTGAGTCACGTCCTATTTTTGTATAATTTCCTTTCAATAGCTGTTATGCTATAAACAGAAATTTCAACAATTGCGCGCAATGTAAGACCAAAAAAATATCTAGCTCGCGCACTGGGATTCATATATTCAGTACTTCTGACCAGACATCCAAAACCAGTGATCCAAAAATTGAAAAAATTATTCATAAGGTACAGCACGAGTCTTCCCAGTACTGCTTCTGTCGAAAGGCTTTTCAGTGCCGCAGGCCTCGTGATTACACCTAAAGTCGGCGTCAAAAGTACGCGACCCTCACTTTGAGGGCTCACAATCCTTCAAAATAAAACAGCAGAAAATTCTATCCGGGTACACGTGAGAGCTTAAAGTCTCCCGCGTTGAACGATATGTATATTGTTGTTCAAAAAAATGTTTTACGCTAGCGCTGATGTAAAACGTGTCGATAAACGAGGTTTTGGAGGCACTTTTTTTAAGCCTCGACTTTCGAGACTTTCCACAACGATCTGCAAGTCTTAAAAAATCTGAAAAAAATTATGCTCCTTCAGGTGTCTAGAATGCAAAGCAGTTTTCAAAATTTCAAAATATCAAATTGTTTGCTGATTACAGACCGTTTTCCGCAAAATCTTATTTTGGACAGAAAGAATGATAGGGAGTTGGTTTCTGGCTTAAAATGTGCAGTTTTGCAATTTGATTGAAGTAAACTTTGAAAAATGAAATACGATCGATATTTCCTGAAATAATGCTTTAAAAATATTTCATAATTTAAGGAGAGTAGGCACTGAAGAAAAAAAGTATACATTTCACAACAATAGGTACCCTCAAGAGGAAGGGGATACTGACCTCCTTGCTTTTTCCCCTCCCGACTATTGACCTGTGGGTGAGCCATTATCCCCTTCCTCCTGAGGTACCTATTCTTGTGAAATGGATACTTTTTTCTAACACTTTTTCTACGGTCCCTACTCTCCTTAAATCCTGAAATTCAATCAAGTTGCAAAACTGCACATTTTAAGACAAAAACCAACTCCCTATCATTATTTCTGCCCAAGACAGGATTTTGCGGAAAACGGTCTGTAATTAGCAAACAATTTGATAATTCGAAATTTTGAAAACTGTCTTGCATTCTAGATACCTGAAGGAGGATCTGTGAATTTTTTCAGATTTTTCAAGACTTTCAACTCGTTTTGGGAAGTCTCGAAAGTAAAGGCTTAAAAAAATGCCTCCAAAACTTCGTTTTTTGACAAATTTCACATCAGCGCTGGCGTAAAAAATTTTTTAGAACAACAATATAATTATCTTTCAACGCGGGAGACTTTAAGCTTTCACGACTACCTGGCAAGAATTTTCTACGATTTTTTTTAAAGGTTTGTGAGCGCTCAAAGTGAGTCGCGTATTTTTGACGCCGACTTTAGTAGGTGCCACTTGGGGGATGAATGTTTTGAAAAACAGTTTCTCTTACAAATTAATAAAAGATATTGTTAAGAAAAGTTTTCTGCAATGTTATTACAAATTAATTTATTGTTACTCACTTGTCAAAATATATCGTGTATCATTTTAATTGATATCTATATCTGTTATTTTTTTTTTAATTTTAGGGGGGTAAAATTTAAAAGTAACTTTAAAAGGAGCTAAGTTACTTTCTCTAATATCTGTAACTTTATGTAGATACTTTTTCAAAAAAGTAACTTTATCTATAACTAGATACTTTTTAAAAAAGGAACTGTAACTGTATCTAGATACTTTTAAGAGAGTAACTTACCCAACACTGCTCCAAAGATATAAAATCTTTTGAAACCTCCTAAAATTGTATAAAGATCTTGGAAATTCCTTAAAATTAAAAAAACTGATATATTTAAAATCATTTAAAATTCCTTGAAGTTTTTTAAAGCTTTTAAAATTCCAAGGAATTTGAGAACTACCCTATAGTCTTTCAGATCCTTTTATAAGACTTCAAATTATTAAAAGGTGTTAAAAATAACATTAGATATTTTAAATTTTAGATTGATCTAGAATTCTCGTGTTATTTAATCAAATAACATGTTCATTCCGCAACAATGCTCCGACCCAGGTTGCTGATCAATCTCTCTAGCAATCACCCCATGTGAAAATCCTCACAAAGTCGTCATGTGAGGTTCCCCACTTGGGCCCATTAGTATCCAAGGTCTTTTTGTTTCAGGCCATACTTTTCTGTCCTGGCATACTTCTCTAGCTTCTTTAACGTCCATGCATTTTTTCATGCAACTAGGTTCTCATTCACACATTCTAACCATTCTTTCTGCGGTCTGCCTCTGGGCACGCTGCCATTTACTTCACCTTGATACACTTGTTTCGTTAATCGTTCATCCTTCATTCTCTCAAAATTCTTTGAAATCCATTGAAATTTTTTGAAATTTCCAGAAATTCTATGAAATTTGATATTTCCTGAAATCCCGGAAAATTGAACAAAATACATTGAGAGCTTTTAAAATCTTCTAAATCCATATAAGGTCCTATGAACTCGTTCTATTTCATTCAAAATGATAGGAAATTCTTTAAACCCCTATGCAAATTTTTTTAAATCCGTTAGAATCGTTCAAATCCTTGGAAAACCCTTGAAATTGTTTACATCACTTGAAAATGCCCTGGAAGCTTTTGAAATACTCTAGAATATTTCAAATCCTTTGAAATATTTAAAAATTCTGTAAACTTTTGTGAACTCTTCATTATTTCTTGAAGATTTTCAAAATATTTAAGACACCCTAAAATATTTCAAATTCCTTGGAATTTGAAAAAATACCCTTAAATATTATAAAAGGAAAGTGACTAAAGTGATCTTTAAAAAGTGACTAAAAAGTGATTTAAGAATAAAGTAAAGTAATAAAAAGTAGTAAAGTAGTAAACAAATTCGAAATTCCTGACTTTTCCCTTATTTCCTCGATTTCTAAAAAATATAAACTACGCTATCCTCAGAATATTTATTTTCAAAAATCGTTTCAAAAAGATTTCGTTAGTTCCCTGTCGTACTCTACATTTAATATGTTTTGTTCGTTGAACTAAAATAATCACTGTGCAATTAAGGAACTGTTCTTTCCGCAAAGTCACCTGACTTTATAAAGTTCGTCATAGATAAAGCGCATTAAATATATTTTCCAACTGAGCAGCTTGTGGATTTTCCTCAAGATTAGGGGAGCACTGTGACACACTAATTTCAAAATTTTGCGGAAGAGCTTACGTAAAAAGCGTATTCTTCCGTTGAAATGTCGTAAATCTTGGAATTACCTCTTAATAACGATGTTTGGTGTGGCCAAAGATTTACAGATACGACTGCATGTCGAGGAAACGTGTTCGTGTTTTGTAAGGCACAAATATACAGTGATTGCGGAAATCCATATGGTGAGTTGACGCAATCATTCTTTCTGTAGTGGCGAAAGTACAGTAAACCAGATGCGAGTAACACCCACACAAGTTCTTTTTGGGTAGATCTAAAGGTCACTAAACGAGAGTCTGTTGACGGATTTCCCAGATTCCCAGTAACGGTTCTATCGGAAAAGGTAATCTTATCGGTTCTCGCAACACGTAAATCACACTAAATACCGTTTTCCTCTTAGATCACACTTTATTTTAAAAATTACGTCCGGGCAAAAGCAATATCGCTCAGATTGCGTCTGGAAGACAACGAAGATGAGACCGTAGGAACGAGAAGCAGAGTTGACATCGACCTGTTCTAATCTCATGGTTGTCTGATGTCTCGTATTCCTTCAAAGATAAATGAAACGTTCACCCTAGAGCGTAGACCAAGGTTCTTTTGTTCCTTCGAGTTCTCAGGAACCTAAGCGCGGCAAAAAAGTCGTCGTCCTTTCGAGTTCGATGACACAACGGAACCTCCAAGGGAGGAAAGAGGAATAGAAAAAAAAAATTCAACAAACTGGAAGTTGCACGACGAACACCTGCCTCAAGTATGGTCCAGAAGACTTTACCATATCTTCTAAATTTTGCCACTTTGTACCAACCACCCTTCCTCCCTTTCCCTAATTTTACACACTGTACAAAACCGCACATTTTTAACTCGATACACGCAAGTAACACGTGAAACCGGTTAGGGGATATTATTTTCGAATTTTTCAAGTCAACCTGCAGCCTTGCTTGCAGCTTATTAAACAGAGGAAAAGTTCGAGACCCATATAAGTAAATCTAGCTAGAAACATCTATCAGTTTCTTTTATCTCCTATGATAATTTTTATCTTTCTTCTGTGAAGCCTCCTAGTTACGGTACTGTGAACTGGTCTCGATTTTATCTTTGTGTGGACTCTGCCAGACGAGAAAGAACGAAAAAACGCCGGCATGGGCCGCATAGAGACGACTTCCATTCATTCGTTGAAAAAGGATCTGAAAAACGGCAGAAAGGATAGCCATTTCGTGGACGGTTATTTTGGCGGAGGCACCGATAATCGCCAAGTGGCGACCGTTGAATCTGCCTTTAACGTTAAACAGTCCGCCTGCTAGGTTAGAAACGAGTCTATTTTAGCTTGAGGTTTGATGGCGGTGTGCATTTTGGCGACTCAACAATAACATTTATACTCTAGCGTCGCGAAAATATTTTCTGAACATCGACGCTGCGTCCAACGACTAAAATTTATCATCAACAGACCAATATTGAGTTTTCTATCATGTTTATGCTTACCAGACTATACTGTATGATGCTTTTATGATTGGTAATTAATGATTAATAGAATATGCAATTCATCATGACTTAAAGGGTATGATTGTTCTGACATACATGGCAGACATGACTACAGATAGAAATTGAACGCAGTTGTCCGCATTCACAAATTCAGGCATGTTTCCACATTATTCTTCAAGTAATAATGAAATTTACTTCCCTATTGTCTTTTCTAAGAACAATCAAAAAAATTTCGGGTTAATCAACCTGATGAACTGATGAACTCTAAACTACTTGCAGATAATAATTTTGCATACAAGAGTGACTCGTACCACAAATTCTGTATAGTGTCCAAACCATTATCACCGAGAAAGTTCTGAAACTCGATAGATCTGTTAAAATTTCTCTTCGAGTATATTAATCGGTCTTTGGCGAATTAGTGTGCCAAAGCAAACTCACAAATATAATGGATGGTTTTACCGTTCGAAACTTATACATGACATTAAATATTGCTTAATTCCTGAAAATATATATTAGGATATTTTAAATGACTGGTTTATATGAGCCAAAGATAAGTAATTTTTTGTGACAAAAGTTGAAGGAGATAAAAAAGATTAGGCGAAGCATTTAGCTTCTAAATGACTGAATTCAAACATGTATCATCAACCACAAGGTTCGTACTTAAATTATGGAACAAATACTAATTGTTCTGCATGGATATCTGAAAGTTCGAATCAACTTTAAATTTGCAAACATCCTAAAACGGTATCTTTCAATGGTATCATGTTACAAATCGTAACAATATGAGAAAGGAATTAAGTTTATATTTATTAAGAAAAAAGTTGAAGCTATAACTTTTAAAATCATGGGAAGAGGAACATAGCGTATTTTAACATCTGGCAACCCCGCCATGTAAATAGTGGAGAAATATCTCTCACGAACTTTTAAAACCCCGCCAACATGAATACCATGGTCCCTTCGTGCAGACGAATTCATCAATAAAAAAAAGAAAGAAAATGAAGAATGGTTAAAGATCTGTCGCCTCATCCTAGGTCCTAGGATCTAGGTTCCACATTAGAACCCATATTGAGTTTATCCTTGCAGGTAAACTAAGTATAACCAAAAGCCTAGAGACCTGGACCAAGAAACAGGGTTCTTTGATGACGGTCGGAGTCGGCTCCCTTTGCTTTGCACGGAAGAATGATGTTCTGGTGGAGCGCTCTCATCTCGTCACTCAGCCCGTGAATTTTTATTCATTTTTTGATCAAAAAGGTTAATGAGAAGGTGTGGTAGAAAATAAGCCCTGAAGATTATTAAACTCGTTTATGAGATTAAGAAAAAAACTTCTATAGGCTTTTATACTTTGGGATTCTCTTGTTTTACTGAAAGGATACTGTTTGCAAAATATAAATCTGCGTTACATTTGAAAAAATTAATTTTGAATAAAGGGGTCATTCACAAAATACGTGATACGTTTAGGGGGGATGGTAGAAGTCTGCCGAGGTATCCTCCATGTTAAGGCTAACGGAAAAAGTATCACGCAAGGGGTGGGGGGGGGGGGCTCAGAAGTTCCTGAAAAATGTGTCACGTATTTTGGGAATGACCCCTAAACAATTTGTAGCAATACCTTACAGATGTCGT
>JAAAKG020198495.1:0-23820 GCA_010014905.2 Druon quercuslanigerum | reverse complement strand
TCAACGCTGAAAACACCCTCTTGGTATATCGCAGATATGACTTTCACGAAAAATAATTATTTACGAGCTCCTTGAACAATCCTGCGGTTGTCCTTAGGAAAATTTTTTAATTATATATATATTTTTTTGGTCATAAGGATTACCGCAGGATTTTGTCGGAATCGGGTGCTAATATGAAAAAATGCACCCGATCCAAGTGAAATCGCGTTAAAATTTCAGCCATAACCACGTCTGACGACCGTGAGATAGGCGGTTACAGGCTGTGACGGAATCAATACGGCGGTCCGGCAAAAGTCTTTTGCACCCTGAGGACACGGAGCGACCCAAGGACGACCGCCTTCTGAATTTTCTCTGCAAGTTTTTGAGCATATTGCTCACATGCAGGGATGCTTTTCAGACTATTAACCAGTGAAAGCTTGGGACCTCCAAGAGCGCCGATGATAAGAACGATCAATTTAACAGAATATTCCGGGTACAATCATCGCAACTCCCTTACTAGGTCTCTATACCTCTCTTTCTTTCCATCCTCCTTGGTATGATGTTTTTGTCAGCTGGTGCCGAAAATTCGATAACGAACATGGTTCGCTTCTCGAAGTCAAGGAGAACTATGTCAGGTCTCGAGTGTGCATCAGAAACAATTGTCGATAATATAAAGTTCCAGAGCATGCGACACTTTTCATTCTCGACAATAGACTCTATTTCCCTAGCAGCGTTTAGCGAGCGATATTAAGGTTAATGTCGTAAGAGTGACAGAGATGGTAATAAAGCACTCTTAATGGTGCATTGTGCCTTTGAATGTAGGTCGTTCCCGCATGAGTTAAACAACTAGATAGTATGTGTCCTAGATGCTCGGGATGTGCATGGCATACCTTGCAGCTATCATTGGCAATGTCGTGGCTCAAAATGTGGCGACGGTATGTTAAAAGTGGAAATGACACCATCTTGACATGCCAAAATGAATTCTGCCGTGCCCGACTTCAATCCGCGTGATTTAAGGAAAGCAAAAGTTAGCTCGCGCGACATTGACTCCTTCTCCACGTTTCTGTAGAAGATGCTGTGTATCCTCTTATCGAGGAGCTGTTCTCGAAAATTTTTCCCCTGTGCTTTCTGAATCCGGGCTTTCAGGAGTGAGTACTCGAGATAGATAAGATTTGATGCGTTCTGCTCACTCCTGATACTGAAATTAAGTCCGACGGTTTTAGCAGCCTCATCCGCTGCTTTGTACAGAAACGCTCCTTTGCCCTCTTCTTCATGCTTCCTGACCACTTTAAGAAGAGGATATCTTCCATTTGCGACTCTATGTGCTGTACCCGAAATAATCCTTTTGTGAAGATATTCCATATTCAATATTCTGCGACCACATTGACGGCGTGAGATGTAGAGTCGCAGAACAGAAGACTTAAGATGCATGCTTTTGTTTATGTGCATAACCTTTCGTGTCCCGATATCCAGGGATTTGAGTTCGTTCTTCATCCATGGAACCACTCCAAATGAATACAGCACTTCTGGGACGGCAAGCATGTTCGTTGCAGATACTTTGTTCCTCGCTGACAGTTCGAAAGACCTAATCTACCTGATGAGCCGTTTCTATCTGCTTCGGAGAGTATCCTTTCTAGATGTCACATCCTGAATGCGGCTCTGTGGCGCGCCCATATACGTATAAGTCTCTCCAGCGCATAGGTGTCGTATGCCGCTTCTATCGACGAGCTATTTCCTTAGTGTATCTTTCGACAATCCCTAGAGCTAGATATAGTTGCTCTTTACTTTTTGCATAAATCTTAAGATCATCAATGTAAACTACATGGGTGACCTTTTGCTTTTGATTTGCAGGTTTTCCGCAAAGCTACCCCTGGGAATGAGATAGTGGCAATAATGTGAGGTAAGAGAGGAGTGGGCTCATGGAGTCGCCGTGAAAGACACCTCTTTGGAAAGTGACCTTGTTAGTTGTCACATGATTTTTTCCATATGAGATAGTAAATTTGGTTTTCCCAAGTGGCATCAATCTCTCTATGCACCTCACGATTCGCGGATGGACCTTTAAGCTTTCCAAAAGACAGATGATAAGTTTATGGAAGGTCGAATTGAAAGCTTTCCGGTAATCAATTCAGGCCATCGATAGGTCCCGACATCCTGCTACGCCTTTCTTTGAGCCGTGTTGTTCATACATTTCTTGCCACACAGGTCCGATTGCCCGAACAATCCCATCATTTAGGATAGCTGTGAATCTTCTGCAGAGTGTTTAGGCAAGTGATTGGCCTGTAATTCTTTGGGTTGGCTAAGTTCCTTGTTTTTGGCAGGAGTACTGTGCGCCCTTCCACCAACCAACCATATATATATATATATATATGCTGTGAGTTACATGCCTTCATCACACCAACACCGGAGTAGAACTAGTTCGTGGGTCACACCCTTTTGACACACGAAAAATCCTCGAAGCTCTTTAATTTTTATTAAAGGCGCATGATAGGAGTAGCCCTATCCAAGCCTCATTGGAATTGTCCTGGTTTTAGCTGGCAGGTGTCTAGCTCATATTACGAACGAGTCATAAATTCGGAAAACTAGTTTTACTTATATTCAATGAACCAGAAATGAACAAGAAATTTGTTCGCTATTTTTTAACCATTATTACTGCTTAATTAACCAATAAAAAGAAAACACAACTGACTTGTCTTGCCCTGCTCCGTCGTCGTTCAACCACTTTCTACCGGGCCTTGTGAATTTTTTCTGTAGCCTTCGTTGATGGGCTTGGATGAACGAAAGAGGTCCAATGGGTGACCTCCGCCAATTTGCGTTACCGTGTTAGAGTCCGCCTTGTTAATTGGTTCCGTCTCGTGGACTGTTGTGTCTCCCATTGGCTGCCCGAAAGCTCTTGTTAATTATGGCCACCATCACTAGTGTCTGATCGCCTAGAAAACTCGCCACCGCGTGTCTGCCTCTCCTCTCTAGCATTTTTACCTATGGTGGTTGGCTGACGGCTTATTCACGGTGCCGTCTGCTCGATGTTTATGAAATGGCAAATCGTCCATGTATCAAATTTGCATGCCCTCTTTCCCGCTCTAATACTTGATTTATCCCTTTGCGCTTCTTCTCTCATCATATATCCTGACGTCCTCCAGTCTACCCCTGGTGTCCACCTTATATACGTTTCTTGTAAACTCCCAATATCTTTCTTTCCATCACCATATCTCCGCTCCATAACCTGATACTGGCCATACCATTGTATCAAATAACCACCTTCTCATTCTCCAATTTTTTGTAACCTTTCTCCTATTCATCATATGTGTTTCATTACCCCAGATTATTATTTTATCCTTTTTCTCATATGAGCTGCATGATCTCCATTCGTTTGCAAGATTTATCCCAAATATTTAAACTCTTTCACTTCTTTTAACTTTATTCCCTTCCATGTCCCATCCTTTTTTTCTGTCATCTAAGTATTTATCTAATCCTGTAATTGCGCCCGCCATTTTGTCTTCATCCTCTGCCATCAACACCATATCGTCTGCGTATGTGATTGTATATATCTTTCTTTCCCTATCCTAACTCCTCCCCAACCTTTTTTCATTTTTTCTTTTAAGTCTGATATTATTATATTAAAGAAAAATGGTCTCAGAGAACATCCTTGCCTCACTCCTCTCACCAACCAGAAACTTTCTCCTATTTGCTGTCCAACCTTCACCCAGCTTGTTGTCGTTATAAAATTTCCGACATTATCGTAATTAATACCTCTCTTATCCCCCTTTTCACCATAACTTTTTCTATTTCGCCTCGGTCTAATGAGTAAAACGCCGCCTTTAGGTCGCCTTTTTCTCAACTTCCTTCTTTAATCTCTCCGAAAAAACATTCTCATATACTTTATATAGCGTTTGCATCAGCGCTACACTCCTGTAATCGTTAACCTCCTCTGCTTTGCCTTTCTTCACTATTGGTATCACTACTTCTTCTTTCCATAACTGTGGCCACGCTCTCCTTTCCATACTCGATTACACATTAACCATGCCCATTCCTTTAGTTCCGCCCATTGAACGAAACGACAGATTCTTTCAGTAATCGCTCAACTTTATGATCCTTTAGGATGGCTGTTTCTGGTTATCGTTTTAGCTGAAATAATAATACAGGTACTCTGGTTCTGCAAAATTGACTGGGATGATACACTGCCAGAGAATTTGTTATATCATTGGTCTACTTATTATAGCAGCCTTTCAAAACTAGACCGGATTCAGGTCCCAAGGTGGACTGGTCAGACACAGTCAAGCTTAAGTTATGAGTTCCATGGGTTTTCTTACGCTTCAGCTGAAACGTATTCCGTTTTGATATATCTGCGTATTCTTCAAGAAGATGATGATGCTCAAGTTTCTTTGATATATGCTAAAACTAAAGTGGCTTCTCTTCTGCCCCTGAGTATACAACGACTTGACCTGGCTCAGCAAATATCCTTCTTCTTGGCGCACATTCGTGCACAATAGAATTGCTTCAAATCTAAAGTGTATTCCACAAGCAAGGTCTTATTACATGTTCCCACTGTTGACCACCCAGCTGATTACTCTTCCAGGGGTTTCCTACCTGAGCAATTACAAAATGATTCTTGATGCTGACCAGGACCTCCTTTCCTAGTGAGTCACTTATTTTCTTGGCCAGAATCATGAGCATTAATGCTTATCAACGTTGACCTTGAGCAAAAATCTTTGTTCCAGAGTTCTCAGATTGCTTACCTTTCCATCGAAGAGAAGCAGCCTTTAATTGTTGCTCTTCTTCTGAAAACGGGAAATTTGACAGAAGTTAAAGTTCCGCCGAATTTCCTTACTCTATGTGCATCTGAGATCAATAGGGCCTCTTTATAGTGGATCCATAAAATTCAGAATATTTCATTCGAAGCTGTTATACGCGCTATAACAAAAGGAATCATTATTTCTTCAGGTTCAACCCTGAAGTCCTTGAACACTTTTTTGGATGGTTTGGGTATTTTACGCTTATGTGGCCGCTTACATCAGGCAGGACCATCGTATTAGTGAACTTATAGCATTACATGCTCATATGAGATCTATGCACGGTGGTATTCAGCTAACATTATATACTCTTCGTCAAGGGTTCTGGATAATCGGAGCTCAAACTCTTGTTAAGAGTATTAGTCGCCGTTGTGTCATTTGTATACATAAGCGAGCTGTCACTGTTTAACCTTTAAAGGGTAGCTTCCCGGACTTTCGAACTATGAATTGAGGGACTTTCATACATACTGAAGTTGATTACGCTGGTCCCTTGTTCGTTCGGGTTGCTCCTGGTAGGGGTCAGAAAAGTTATCAAAGTTATGGTGCGCTATTCGTTAGCTGCGTAAATCGTGTCATTTATTTGGAATTTGTTTCTGACTACACTTCTCAAGGCTTTTTAGCAGCTTATCAACGCTCGTCGAGGTAAACCCTCGCACTTGTACAGCGATAATGGTAGAACCTTTCATGGTCGAAATGAGTTATAATCTAGCTTAGTTAAAGAAGAATGCTAATTTATTTAATCTTTTTGTAGTAGAAGGAACTACGTGTAATTTTATTCCATCAGCAGCTCCTAATTTTGGTGGATTTTGAGAGGCTGATGTTAAGAGTATTAATGATCATCTGCGTAGATATGTGGGTTCGCATACCCTCGCATACCTTCAAAATGGACTGTTAGTCGCATTATTAAGAGCTATACGGAAAAAGACAAATGTGCATGCACCGTTTGAGGCCACGAGGTGGGCGGTATGTTAAGTGTTCACCTTTGCGATTATTGTCTGAGCGTTCTAACGAGCACTGCTACGGATCGGTAGTGAGTCCGTAAAATTGTAAATGCAGCAAAGACTGTTAATAGACTAAAGATTTATAACAAATGTTTAAAAAGAGTGAAACTTTAGTGGAGATAAATGTTCTCTTTGATAAACTGATGGTCTACTGTTTAGTAAAAACCCTTATCATCTCAGAGCTGATTTAAAGAAAAAGAACGTTTAACAAAATTTGTTTATCTTCTAACATTTATCAAGAAACTGATTATGATGTATTCAATTCAAAACATATAAATGATTAAAGATTTTGTATGAAAATTAATCGGCAATAAATATAGATAGGCACAATCAAGGCAGGTTAAATTAAGAGAAGTTATCACTCATGCCTATACACGTTTACCATTATGCAATACATAACAATTTATCAAACCATAACCATAGCCATCGGCATTTCCCTTCATAGTTATGATCCTTGAGGTACTAGAGTTGGTGCAAGGAAGGATGTTGGTCGAAGGATGTCCAAGCTTTGAATGAAGATAAATTATTATTTTGAGTGTTAGTACAGATGGAACAATCGCTTGCCACATATTTACTTTTGAATCAATCTTAAATAAGAGATTTTATTCTATGACATATCGCTTTTATAACGGATCGAGCCTTACATCATCAATTATTTTGTTAAGATAAGAATCCCGCTTCTGTAAATCAGCTAAGTTTTTAAATTCCTTATACCGCAGCAACATTATCAGATCCCTTACAGTAATCTTATTTCAAAATCGTAATGCTGCAAAACTATACTCCATCGAAAAATTCGCGCATTCAAATAAATTCTTAAGTTTAGAAAGCTAAGACGCATGTGATTGGTTATTACGTGAAACCTCTTGCGATTAACTGAATACGTTATTTAGCTACAGAATAAACGATTGCCTAGAGTTCTTTCTCTGGGGCGGTATAATTTATTTCTGCTGAGTTTAAGCAACTCACAAGAAATATAATGCGATGATTATTTGTCTGGTACAGTTGATATAATATTCCGATAATACCTAGGTTAAACCCATCTGTTTGCAACTTAAGTTGAGCATTTGTTATAAAATTGATAAGCATAAGACTATCCGCTGAATTCAGTTTTAACGTTTGAAACGCTTTTTTATGCCTCTCAGTCCAAGTCTGTGGCGTTTTTCCCGTAGTATTTCTCTGAAAGTATATACCAAAATTTCATGTTTTACACTGCACTCTCGATAATATGTACATATATCTAGAAACTGTTGCAACTCGGTTTTTTGGATCTGGTAAATTGTTTATAACCGTAAAAAGATCAATATTATGTCGAATACCATCTTTTGAGTGTTTATACCTGAGAAAACTTATATATTGTCAATAAAAAACGTGTTTCTGTAATTTTATTGTGAAATTATTGTTTTGAGGAACCTGATACATAGCACTTATCGCTTCAAAATGTTCCCAAACAGGTGCTACTAAAAAATTTGAAGTTAACTGATTGTCACCTATAAACAAGTGCATTGTTCTATTCTTTTTTATCGTGGTCTAATTTTTACCAACAGCATTTAATAAAACAAGGTTTGATACTGGGAGTTCAGGTAATTTTCCATGTAAAGATAAATATTTATAACATTCCTTACAGACACATGTAACTTAAATTCCAGTGGCGATCGAAGCTGATGTAGGGACATTAAATATATGAAGAATTAAACTTGCCTCGTCAGTAGTAGAGTTTATTTAACAGGATATCTGGATACTGAGGATCAAATTTTTTTCATGAGAAAAAGATTTTTTTTCCCACCTTGGAAGTGGTCTGGAATTTAATGGGTTAAATACAGAAAAATGTCGGCAATGTAGAAGGTACCTTTTTGTTAATATATTTCAGAATCTCAGCTTTTAAAAGTATTGAGATGATAAATATGTATTTTATCAGATCTAAAAATTAAATTCATACTTGATTGGTATCTTATCAGAAAATAAAAATCTTTGAGTGTAATTCAATGTTACACTGTAAAAAAATTTTCTCTTAATTTAACCACTTCCAAAGAAGGTCCGATTATTACCTACCCCCAAAGTAACGTTTACACTGACAGTAACAGATATCCACTTTCAGTGTGTAATTTAGCTTTTAGGTTATGTAAGTTTACAGACAGATTCTGTAAAATTATAAAAGCACTACGAATTTTAGGTGATTGTATTCTAACCATAAATATTTGTGTTTTATTCAACATGGTAACTTTAGCATCTACATGAGAAATGTGAATAACGGTAATTTGACTAGAAATTGTAAATTTCCCATTCAAATAAGGAATACAGCAGAAAGCAGTTTTTTAAATAAAGAAATTGTCTTCTAATGTTTTTATTAATTTTTCATATTATAAATTTTTCTATAATTTATACCTTTCTGAAACACGTTCTTTTACATATAATTTTTACTACTTTTCCATTATTCTCCGCGTTATTAATTATCAAATTTAAAGACGTGAGATTACGTTAGAAAAACGAATTTTTAACAGTTTCTGTACTTTTACCATCGTCAACAACTTGAACAATTAAAGTAGGTCCATTTATTACCTACTCTGAAAGTCACAGATTCACAAGCAGAAACCGTACTTCTACAACGCCTTGCTATATTGTCAGTCTAAAACTGGTAAAGTTACAAGATTGGTTGGAACTTCTAGCATTCAAGAGGTAGTCACCCTATAATCAGAGTGGTAAAATTGAACCATTTTTTTGTTGATAATTTTACCATTCTAAGTGGTACAATCTTTTGATTTTTTACAGTGTACTCGAAATGTTATTTTAGTGTATTATATCGAGGTCTCGTTCAGTTTTGAATTATGCTGTTAGAAATGAAGACACCAATTCCATAAATTTTATTTCAGATGTCATCTTTTCAATTGACAAAAATAGAAAAATTTCTAAAAAATTTGAAACAAGAATTCTGGCATAAAATATCGCTTTTACTTTTATTTCTGACACACTCCTATTCTCAATGAGTCTCTAATTTATTTAAGTGTCTGATAAAACCAAATTAGATGACGTCCAGAGAAAATAGTTTCTAAAATAAAAAAACTCCCTAAAAAGTTTTTAAATTAAAAAAGACAAAAAAAAATTGCTTCGAGATATGTTTGTGACACACCGATAACGACAAAATGACTTAGGATAAGGTCTATAGAGAACGATTTTTAAATAAAGTTTATTGAAATGCACCAGCTCAAATGCACCAATTCCATCTTTTTGATCTTTCTGATCGATCTGCGAAATGAACACAATGGAAATCAATTATTACGTTCAGAAATAATGTACTAGTTATTAAAATTATTAGTGTCTATTTATTGTTTAAATCATTAATAAGTAATTATTGTTAAAGTAATTATTATTTACATTATTACTGCTGGCACTGCCAGTAATAAACATACAAAACCACAAAGCATTTCTTTGGCAAAGAATAATCAATACGAAGTATAATAAAAACGACGCGCCAGTCTGTTATTATTTTTAGGTTACGTTGCGTTTCACCTTTTTACCCTAATTGCTGTGAGTAAATGTAATTAATATAAATTTTAGATTTTCGCAAGTACTATTTTATTCACTTTAATGAAAACATATCCTTTCTATTTATTACATACCTTTTTTGTTTTCTTAAATAACGCGTATAAACATAACGCGGAATGTGCATATAATTGTTAATATATCAAATAAAGCTTAAATTATAAATTAATTAATAAGAATTACAATTTTCGATTTAATCTTAATAATTTCTTATGTTGAAAATTATGATTTCTGGACAATTTGCTATATGTATGCTCAGAGGGTCCTCTTTCGAGTGGTATATCGTCCAAATTCTCAGAAATTTCTTCTAAAATTCTTAGTATTCTTACAAAGTTTTTATAAATCATTTTCTTTCATTTTGACGCAATTTAAAAAATACCCAATTACAAACTTTAATTTGGAAGAGGCACTAAACTACTGATAATCACGCTAAATTGTTTCACTGATATCAAGCACTATTGACATCGTAGTCGTATACATTCCTGAACCGGAAGTTGGGAAGGTTGGGTTCTGTTTTCAACGTTGTTCATATAAATTCATTAATGTTTTCATTATGTAAACTGCAACCAAGTTATGATTACATATTTTCTCCGAGCATCTCGAAATATTGGTTTAGAAATTTTTTTATTGCCAAATCGATGGTTTGAATATAAATTTTATCCCTGTCTTGAAGGGGGAATCCCGCGTAGCGGGTACAAGAAATCGATTTTTTTTTTTTGGCTTAAACGATAGATTGGTATCCCAAACACATACAGCGAAAGCCCCAAAGCCCGTAGCTGAGCTCCTTATCCCCGAAACAGCGCACAGCCAGTCGGGCCATGATCAAACCTACACAAGGTTAGGCCACGCGCAAGTGTAAAAAATCGCAGCCAATCGGCAATATCGAAAAAATATGATTTTGGAAATAAACCTGCTCCACAAAGAAGAAATGGGCCTAATGTATGCTCCCGGAATGGCCGAATAAAAATTGGAACCGGTATTCAATTGTCACTAGGTAAATCTTTAAACTCGTTTTTCTCGGTTTTATATTTCTAAAAATTGCTCGACTCATAGCTGAAAAGCTATTTGACTGATCGATGTATGCGTTTTCGAGTAAACGGCGTGCGTGGACGCAACTTCTTTTGCTAATAATTCGAGGTAAAATTAACAATTATTAACGTAACATCAGTGAATATAACCTCGACTTATCATAATGCATAATTATAATATATATGATCTCATGGAGCCTCGAATCTTTTTTAGAAACTAATTAAGATTACAATGACTCGAAGTTAGTCGCATTAGATTTCAACCCTTTCTTGGAAACAGGACTCACCCTAGCTTTTTCATTCTTCCGGAAATCTACGATGTTTCCGTGTGATATTTAAAATGTACACCGATAGTAGGGCACGACTAGACGAGCATTCATTTTTTTACAAAGGCGGAAGTGTGACCAGATCCAGCAGTTTGCTTATAAACAATCTTGTGTGTGTGTGGGGGGGGGGGGGGGGGTGGGTAAATTAATAGGAAAGAAAGTGCAAGAAAAATGTAAACCCTCAGGGGATACATTAGAAGCTTCCATTCCACTCCAAGTAAATGTTGGCGCGCGTTGTCAAAGGTAAATGTACACATAAATGACCAATATAGACGATGTGAAAGTATTCAGCAAGTTTAATCACAACATCTTGAGGTGATCAAAATTCCTCATCGTTATGACATATTATATTTGGGATTTTTCTGTCACACATTAGTCTATTTACATAAACATAAAAAAGTTTTTATTTGAATTCCAAAAATGCTCTAAGTTTTTGAATTTTAGTTAAATAGGTTTAGATTACGAACTTTATTCTTAATTTAGGGCCTTTGAAAAGTGCAATAATGGCCTGAACTCGATTTTTTTCTAATTCATACAATTTTTTTTATTTCTAGGCGAACAGGTACCCAAGAACTACAAGAATCCTCTAGCCCAGTACCTGGAACTAGCAAATCGCAACATTCTGATGAACGGCGAGTCCAAGCACCAAAGTGGCTCAAAGGATTTTTTAAATAATCTACCCAAAAACTTAAATTTTTTCAGACAAAGTGAGCTTCGAGAAAAATCTTTTTCGAAGTTTGTTCAATGTCTGACATCTTTATACGTTTTTGTGTTGAGTTGAAAATATAAATCACAAAAGATATACATTACTGGAAAAATATCTTCCATTTATATTAGAATAATTATATTGTTTATGATATATAATTTCTGGATGCTTTCTTAGACCTACCATCTGCCCCTTCACAGGTTTTAACTCGCTTGTTTCCTGATGGTCTAGAAAGTTTCTTACAATGCGACAGGTGTGTCATAAAACCGCCTTGTAAGCTGCTGCCAATACGCTACTGACTCCTACATGTTCAAGATGTTCAGTGCATCTTGCATGTATATTGCCTGTAGGCGAAATTACAATACGATGAATAGATACATGTTTTATATTTCTCCATATTGTCTTTAGTTCATGCCTTAGCTCGTTATACTTATAGACTGTGGTTGTACAGGATTCCTGACAATTACGGTTAGGCGGGCAAGCAATGCCGATGATGTAAACTCTTCCAATATGAGATGTAATCTTCGACTTCTAAAATGGAGATTAGAATTAGAGATGTTCAGTCGCTTTTTCGCTTTTTTAATATTATAATAATATAATAATATTTTAATATTATAAATAATATAATTTTTAATAATTTACATTCTATAGGTGTAATTTCCTTAAGATTTTAGAATTTTGAAACTCAAAATAACTTCTTTTTATGGCAAAAAAATTAATCCAAAACTCCAGTCGAATGTTTGAAATTGGATGTATTCGAATATTCGAACAAGTCAAATTTCGAAGATTAGACTTGAGTTATTCTAAAGGATCCCGCGCACATTTGCATTATATGACATTTTGTTTTTTGTTAGTGGCGCCGTTGACTTGTCTTACCTTAATTAATCCATATTGCTATGTAAAGCGCATTTTTCTGGTTTGTTTCACTATTTTGCTTGGCACATTATTCAAACTTTATTCGCTGTTGTAATACTTTGTTGTCAGGAAAATTCATCTAAATGTCAGGGAAAAGTCAGGGAAATTGGAAAATACAATCTTGTGGCCATCCTAGACTCGACCGATTTGAAAGTACAGTCCGATCTCATTCTGGCGATTAGTCCATAACAATTGAAGCAGATCAAAGGATATGCGCCGGCGATCTTGCTCTTCAGAAAATGATCGCAGGCAAGGATGTGCGCAATGAAATGTTTTCGGTCCTTTTATTCAACAGCCTTCCAAAAATTTACGAAAATTTGAGATTCGCTATCGAGTCTCGCACTGAATACCCAAATCCAGGAGCATTGCAGGTAAAAATTATAGAAGAAAGCGTTGCCATGAATGCAAAAACACGAGAAGCCCTCCCGAACGCAATGGTCGCGAAAAGTAATGTACAAGAGCAATGTAAACGAAAGGCCTAAAGCGGAGAAAAAAGAGTCAGGGAAAAGTGATAAGCGAAAAGTTCCCTTTTAAGTGCTACAAGTGTAAATAGAAGAGTGAACGAGTTCGTCGTCACACAGTGCAGCGACAGTGAAGGAAATACGTTTCTAAAGAATTAAGTACTGAAAAGTTAAATCTATGGCATAAAAGACTTAAACGATTAAATGAGAGGGATGTTAAAAAGCTTGTGCGCGAAAATAAATATATCGGAATAAATCCGCATAAGAAACTAGGTGTATGTGAGTCATGCATTAAGGGTCATTTCGCGCAGATCCTTTTTCTGGCGAAGTCATCGCGGAGAAAGGAAATGCTCGAAATCGTGCACACAGATTTGTGTAGGCGTCTGCGTACTGAGTAAATGGGGCGCGAGAACGATTTCATGACCGTTCACTGAAGATGGGAAAGAAAATTAAATGTCTACACTCAGGCAATGGTAAAGAGTTTTATAATGGTCGGATTGAAAAATATTTAAAGGATTGCGCTATCACGACAAGGGTTCCTGTTCCCTGTACCCTAAGCAAAACGGGTGGCAAAAGAAAAAACCGAACATTAGTTGAAATGGCTAGGTGCATGATGATGATTTGTAACTCCCACGGCAGATTTGGGCTGTCTTTTAAGGAGTCTGGGTGGGGGACACCCTTTGAAGAATGGACGGGACGGACGCCGAGCCTCTCTTATCAACGTGCGTTTGGACGCAAAGCATATGCCTTATTTAAGACTCCTGGAAATGGGAAACTTGAAGCACGCTCATCCAAAGGCGTATTCAGCGGATATTCGGAAGTATCAAAGGGGTACTGAATCTCGGTTTCAAACGAGAAAACGAAGATTTCATCTTAGCTGATTACTTTCAGAAGAAAGTGAACAATTATTGCGAAAGTGGAGATAGGATTAAAATGAGTTTACAACCCACTATATCAGAGACTCCAGAACCAGATGATAATAATCATCTCAACCTAATCAACCTAATTATGATACTACACCATCGGATGCTCCAGAGTTAAATGGCCTGATACAACCAGAGGCAGAAGCAGAAGTTCAGCAAAGAAGAAAACGATTAAAATGGACATACCGTATGAACAAAGTGTTTATGCGCCTTTATTGTTTGGCAGAGAAAACTGGACAAAGTATGAGGATAGAACATCATTGACTTCTGATATTTAAGTACCCAGAGCTAGCAAGAAGAATACATTAACAGAATTTTCCAGATAAAAAAAGCTCAATATGTGTAAACAGAATGCTTTCGGCTGCAAAAATAGCTGCGATCAAAATGGAAGTGGAACAGCAGCTTCCTAAAGATGAACTCAACTTGGAAGATATGGACAATGAAGACCTGATTCAGGCTGAACGTATAGGTGCTAGGGATAATGAACATCAAGTACCGGATCGACTAGAACCAAATCCGGATATTGATGACGATAATTTGAAGAGCGAAATCCCAGAAACATTGCAGCACCTTGAAAGGAATGTTGGTTGCCCCAGGAAGGGATCGAGATCGACCATAGAAGATTAGGTGCAAATTGGATCGTTTGATTCAATATAAGACCGGACATAGAACCAGAAATTTGATAAACCATGTTACTAAAATAGTCCATCCTCGGTACATCGAGACATGGATCATTGGATTTTTTGCAAGAGAAAAAAATTAGCTGTACATCAAACCGGCTTGATTTCATAAGATTATGATAATCTATAAAGGACCCCGCACACATCTATGGAAAATATGGTCCCGGTCAAATTGTCTGAAATTGTCGTATAATGCAGTTTATGATATCCTGATCAAATAAAGTCCTTAAATACTGGGTCCAAAAAACGCCAAGTTTCGAGATAGGAGGGGCCAAATGTCACTTCATGAACGCGAGAGTATTTCTACGGACCCTCGAAGACTCTTTGGCACTACGCTCAGGGATCATAACAAACTCTCTGTGTCTTATATTTTGTAGTTTGGGATCTCTCAAACAATAATATCCATGGCTGAATGTCGAGAAAAGGATACTTTTTCGTGGCTATTCAACCAAAGTTAACGTTCCATGCATACTCGAGAAGTTCCACGAACCCCCTAGGACTGTTTGCCACTACGCTCAGAGATCAAGACGAACTCACTGTCCCTTGGATATTTTGTAGTTTGGCACAGAGAGTTCGGTATGATCCCTGAACGTGGTGCCAAACAGTCCTCTGTGGTCGCTGTAACTCTTCTCATCTGGATGAAAAGCGACATACGATGCAACACCGACGGAAAAGTATACTTTCGTGGACCTTTAGACATGGATATTATTGTTTAGGGTGTCCCAAGCTACAAAATATCCAAGGGACAGTAAGTTCGGCTTTGATCCCTGAGCGTAGTGCTTAACAGTCCTAGGGGGCTCGTGGAACGCCTCTCGCGGCCATGAAAAGTGAGATTTGGCCCCTTCTATCTCGAAACTTGACATTTTTTGGACCCAGTGTCTAAGGACTTTATTTGATCAGGATATTATAAACTACATTATACGACAATTTCAGACAATTTGACCGGGACCATATTTCCCATAGATGTGTGCGGGGTCCTTTATAGATTATCATAATCTAATGAAATCAAGCCGGTTTGATGTACAGCTAATTTTTTTCTCTTGCAAAAAATCCAATGATCCAGGCGTTTCTAAATTTGTATGAAAAATTCGAATAAACGACTGCATACCTCCAATTGGAATGAAGCTATAAAAAGCCATCCAAAGTTTCGCGTGCCTCAGGTTTAGGATAATTACAACAATAAATAATAATTGTTAATAAAATAAAGTCTAGCATCAGATCTGGGTGTTCGATGATCTTTAAAAAACACCTTGTTTACGCAGAATGCACACTCATCAGGTACTGATACCATAAGTTTTGCACCATGTCCGGACGTGGAGTTTTTAAGTTACTTGCTCTTTTCAAACCCATTAAAATATCCAGAGCTGTGATGCTTGTCAGCTCCATTTCAAGGCTATTGCATGTACTTGCATTCTATAGTTGGAACCATGCAGTGTCCAAATTGCTTCTGTTCGTTTTTCCTCAAATACCCACCAGTAGTTAGTCATGTCTTCCCATTGAGGGACTTCAGTGTCTTGATGTTTATTTTGTTTTACACTCAGTTTGCGATATAACCTTTTTCCATTTGCCTGAATGATTCGATTTTGTTGCCTTCTTGCATTATATTTCTTGTACCGATGCAGTCCAGCAGTAAGAACATCAACTCTCTGCTATTAGAAATCTATAATCTCATCCAATGTTGCTGGTGTTAATGTCTCGATGTATCGAGGATGGATTATTTTAGTAACATGATTTATCAACTTTCTGGTTCTATGTCCGGTCTCATATTGAATCAAACGATCCAATTTGCACCTAATCTTCTATGGTCGATATCGATCCCTTCCTAGGGCAAAGACAGCATTAGTACGCTAGGTTCTTCGGCCCAATGTTTCTGGGATTTCGCTCTTCAAATCATCGCCATTAATATCCGATTATGGTTCTAGTCGATCCAGTACTTGATGTTCATTATCCCTAGCACCTATACGTTCAGCCTGAATCAGGTCTTCGTTGCCCATATCTTCCAAGTGGAGTTCATCTTTAGGAAGCTGCTGTTCCACTTCCATTTTGATGGCAGCTGTTTTTGCAGCCGAAAGCATTCTGTTTACACATAGTGATCGCTTTTTATCTAAAAAATTCTGTTATTGTATTCTTGTTGCTAGCTCTGGGTACTTAAATATCAGAAGTCAGTGATGTTCTATCCTCATACTTTGCCCAGTTTTCTCTTCCAAACAATAAAGGCGCATAAACTCATTGTCCATACGGTATGTCCATTTTAATTGTTTTCTTCTTTGCTGAACTTCTGCTTCTGCCTCTGGTTGTATCAGGCCATCTAACTCTGGAGCATCCGGTGGTGTAGTATCATTAATAGATTGAGGACGAAGATCAATTGCCGCTGCTTGATACAATTTGGATTGGTTGAAAACAACAGAATATCATCGACATACGTAGCCACAAGGATTGCCTCTGTTTTCCTTCGATTTATATAAACGCAGATGTTAGACTTGAATGGTATAAAAAGAACGAGTACTGTGATCGAGCTTAGGCGGGCGACTGGAGCCAAAGTTTCTTTGAAGTCTATTCCGGGATTTGTGAGTATCCCTTCGCCACTACTCGTACCTTGCTTTTGCCAGTGTTCCATTACTATTGTACTTATATTTCAATACTAATCTGGAACCGATCACATTCTGATCTGCTGGTTTATCCATCATCTCCGATTACTTGTTGTTTAGGGAGACACACTCGCTACGGATGCCTTCTTTCCATTCATCGGCTTCCTTGCCAGATATTGCGTCTGCTATGGAAATTTCTGTTATATTTGCTATTTCTGATTCTCGCATGTTGCTGCTCTATTTTCGACATTGCACTGCTCCCTAGGTCGAACTGGACAGCCAGGTTCCTCTTCTCTCTGCTCTGTGTTCTTCTTAGCCCCTTTCCTCTTCGTTCTCTGCTGGTCTGGCATGGAAAACTCTGTCAGTGGCAGTGCTGTCGCTAACATAGCCATCAAAGTCATGAGAGGAAAGCTGAGGCCCTGCCTCTGCAACAAGGCGAGAGTTTATTATTATTATTATTATTATTATTATTATTTTTATTTTTAGGTATGAACTCTAACCCTAGGCAGTGATTTAACCTTTAAAGATCTTTCGCATCAGAATTTTTGCTTAAATTGTTTCAATTTTGACATCCATTGTAGATTGGTTGAAAACAACAGAATATCATCGACATACTGTAACCTTTTTTTTCTCTTGTTATTCTTTCAGCAATTCAATCCTCTTTTGATTACGTATTCTACTGATTTCTTGTAGTTTATTTTTCTTATTTAATTAATAGATATGTCGCATATCGACCAGTTTCAAGAATGAATTTAATTATTGAAAATTGGCTCAGTTTGCCATTTACTATGTCCTAATCAGCAGATCGTGATCGATTATTGTCGTCGGCCCCAGTGCTGGGAGTATATTGAAAGTAGCCCTCACAAGTTTTTAATCATAATTTTTTAAATAATTCCACCCTTAGAATTAGAGTAGGTTCCTCTTGACCGAGATAAAAAATCTGTTTATTCCAAATCATACTTTTTAATTTCTATTCGAGAACTCATAATATTCCAATTATGAGATTATTGGGACCACTCAAGTGAGATGTGATTGCGCATACAGCATTTAATTCATAATTCCACTCATAAGTGACGATATACGTAGACTCATTCTATTGTAACTAATAATCTTTCTTATTCCTCACAAACCCAATGATGCTGCACAGCGAGGTCTCCATGAAATGGAGTGCAAAGCTGTAACGTAAACCATTAATTGAATTTATTAAATTTCCAAACTGAATGGAATTCTACCATTTGCAGTACAATTTAAATTTTACTCCGCACAACGATGTCTTCATCGGTTAGCAAAAAGTGCAAACTTGTTACGAGAGAAACGCTCTACTGATTTTGCATGAATGAGAAGAATTTACTTCCAGAAATAGTTTTAATAAAGTTTGCCCAATCTATTCTGATCTTAAAAACGTTCGTTCTCACACAGCGAGGTCTTCAAGAAATGAAGTGCAAAGCTGTCACGAAATCAAACGTCGATTTACCAAATTATCCAAAAAAGTATGGTGTATTCAAACCAAGTTAACGGAGGAATTATCCCTTACGATTTTATCGCACGTAAACTTCATGGAATGAGGTCTGCTTTATCTCTAAACACACTTTCTGAAGATATTTCCTGCTCTGAAGTTCTCTAAATCCAGAGAGAACTTCAGTTGTGGCTCTCAGCCCTCTCAGCTCCCGAATAAAAGTGATCGTTCCGTATCTCTCGACTGCCTTTGGGATACGCGAGGACCTGCATTATCCCTAACATTTCCCATTAATATGCGCGGCATGCGCGGAATTATCGATCGTATGAAATTTGCGAAATCGCCTTCACGCACAAGTTCATATTCGCTTTTAAAATTCACCATTGTGTCAGGAGCTTATGAGATTAATTTTTTTCTCTATTATCGGGAATATTCCATTTTATCTTGGAAAATTCAGTTTATGATTTCAGAATTAAGACTGACCGTCTCAATACAAGGAATGCCTCTGGTTTGTCATCTTTTTGCGATGATTCATCGCTTCTATCGATACTCATTAATCTCATCTGGTTCTGGATTCTCTGATAGAATGGGTTGTAAGCTCATTTTAATCCGTTCTCTACTTTCGAATTAATTGTTCCCTTTCTTCTGAAAGTAATCAGCTGAGATGAAATCTTCGTTTTCTTGTTTTGATGGTCATTCTCCTATGAATTTCACATCTCTGCTTACACCAATAGTTTTCTCGTCTAAAACCCAGATTCTGTATCCCTTTGATACTTCCGAATATCCATGGATCTGCTTCAATTTTTATCGACTAATCGCCAGAATCAGAGCGGACTGTACTTTCAAATCGGCCGGGTCCAGGATGGCCACAAGATTGTATTTTCCAATTTCCCTGACTTTTCCCTGATATTTAGATGAATTTCCCTCACAGCAAAGTATTACAACAGCGAATAAGGTTTCAATAATGTGACAAGAAAAACAGTGAAACAAACCAGAAAAATGCGCTTTACATAGTAATATGGATTAATTGAGGTAAGACAAGTCAACGGCCCCACTAAGAAAAAACAAAATATCATATAATGCAGATTTGTGCGGCATCCTTTAGAATAACTTAAGTTGAATCTTCGTAATTTGACTTGTGCGAATAATCGAATATTATTTTATAATATTATAATATTATCATATTATTATAATATTTAAAATTCGAATAAGCGACTGCACATCTTTAATTCTAATGTCCATTTCAGAAGTCGAAGATTACATCTCATATTCGAAGAGTTTACATCATCGGCATTGCTTGTCCGCCTAAACGTAATTTTCAGGAAACCTGTACAACCAAAATCTATAAGTATAGCGAGCTAAGGCATGAACTAAAGAAAATATGGGGTTTTCCCTGACATTTAGATATATAAGGTTTCAATAATGTGCAAAGCAAAATAATGAAAAAAGCCAGAAAAATGCGCTTTACATAGCAATATGGGTTAATTAAGGTAAGACAAGTCAGCGGTGCCGCTAACAAAAAACAAAATGACATATAATGTATATTTTTTCGCTATTCTTTGTCATTTTTTAACAACAAACAAATTTCATTGCCCTATTAGTTTTCTAGAAAAAAGACGACGCCCTCTACAAAACTCATGAAAATTTAAAAAATGACTAGGTTAGAATTTGTTCTTTACAAAGTTCTATAAATCGCTTTTGTAAAATCAACTCTTATTAAAAAAAATTATCCCTAAAATAAACAAAGTATTTAAAAAAAGTATTAAAAATGAATAGGTTAGATTTTTTTGCTATTTTTTCCAAAGTGCTATGAATCGCTTTTGTAAAAGAAACTCATGTTTTAAAAAGAAACCCCCTGTGCTGCAAAAATCCTATTTAAAAAAGGAACTATCTAGATGGAAAATACTTAAAACATATTAATACGGTATTTTTAAAGCATACACGCAAAAAAGAGAATGGTACATTGCCATTCGAGAGAAGAGCGAAAAGTGCCATTTATACATGGTTGATTTGAACTCCGAAAGGACACTTTGTAATTTTTACCATTTCTCTAAATACGCGATTCAGAAGAACAGAGTACTATGTTAAATTTTCTTACAACTAACTCTTTCAAAACTAAGATCCGTCAACACACATCCATCTTTAAGCCGAAATTACCTTCCTCGCTTCGCATCGCATCGCACGCATGTCGCTACTTTTTTGCCTCGCACGCATAACGCTACTTTCTCGCTTTACCTCGCCTTGCCAGCATCTGCCTTCGCAGCTAATCCCTAATCCTTATCTACTATTTACAATATGTATAATTTACTTACATGGGCTTCCTCTCCTATATGCAATCTTTTCTCCTCCATTACTCTTCCTCCTTGCTTCCCTTCTTCTCCATCTTACCCAACACCTACTTCACCCATGCAACTGCCCTTTTGTCTACACTTTCATGCAACAATACCTCCATGCTTATCCCACTCTTTTCCACCTCTTCACACTCCTTCACCACGTGCTTTACTTTTGCATCCCCCTTCCCGCACAATTTGCACATGCTCTTCTCTCCATAAAGCCAGTACCTACTATAACTCTCCATGCACTCTCCTTTCTCACAAAAATATTGCGCTCTCCCTTGGCATAATTCACACATAGTTCCCATTAAACCTTGACTCTGATTCACTCCTCCCCTGCTTCCTTCTCTCTCTCCATGTTGTTTCTTTGCAATTCATTCGTTCTAAAACACTTTTTCCATTCCACCTCCATCCTCCCACCCCTATGCCTGTTCTCCTTCTCCCACCAACATTCCCTAAACCAGCTTACTTCCCCCTCTTCTAAAAATTTCTCATATTTACACACTCGGCTCTTTGTTGTAATCCCGAAACTCGTTTTTTCTGTCTCCCTCCTGACAATATCACTCGGCGTATTCCTTGCTACCCCCGTGTCCCCTTTACATACCTCTGCTGTATCCTGTTTTGCATTTCATTCTCCTTACAAAATCAAATGCAAACAACCTCTTTCCCAGCCCCCGCACTTGACTCGTCACTACATTTGCCCTTCCCACTCTCTCTTTTATATGACCATTCATTCCTCCGAAACAGGAAGGCCAGGTACACAAACTTATCCGCATTTCACTCTAACTTATTTTTGTTCAAGTACATTCTCAACCTTTTATTGTTGATCTTAGGTTTGTTGACCAGGGATTATTTATTATTAATTTTAGATGTTAATTTTGCTTGTCTACTGGTCTATATCAATATTATTAAAATATTGATAAATCTTAAGATTGTGAAAAAAATGTCTCTATCTCCTCTGGGATCTGAACCCAGGACCTTCAGATTTCCGGTCTGATGCTCTTACCAACTGTGCTACGGAGAGACGAGAAAATTTTCTTTACAACCCCTTTACAAGCTGGATGACGACGTCATTCCTAATACTTGTAAGATTTTTCTTTTTCTAAACATGATATCCGCTGGGATCTGAACTCCTGGCTTCTAGCTCTTTTTCCTTTTTCTGCTCTTTCTTCGTACACATTATCCTAAACTCCGTCCTCATTTCTACGTACTCCTTCCTTTTCGCATTTCCTTCCTTCCATTTTCTATACTTCCTTTTCACATTTCTCTTCATCATTTTACATTCCCTATCCGACCACGGCTTCACCATTCCTTTCTTCTAATTTCTAAATACCTTCTTTTGCACATACCCTTTTACTTTATCTTTCAGATCCCCCACAACCGCCACATGATTCTCCTTTCCATCCTAACTTTCCCTATCTTGCCTTTAATACACCCTATGCTATGTAGCAGCGCTTCTACCCCTTCCCTTTCTTTCCCGCTCTTTAACTTTAATCTTCTTATTGCAATATTATTTCTCCAATCTGCATTTTCATTTGGCTCCATCCTTAACTCCATTGCCCTTATCCTTTCACTATCCACTCTCTCCTCTTTTTCATTCCTACGCTCTCACTTTTTCTTCTATCATGTTCTCCACCCTCTCCCAAATACCTTGCTTCTCGCCCTCCACCCTATCAACTAAATCCATTTCCGACCTGCCCTCCACTTCTTAAGGGTTTTTTCCCGCCCTTTTGTTTTTTTCCTCCCTAATGTCTTCTTCCATCTGCTTCAGTTTATCATCTTTTTCCTTCTTTACCGATGCTTAACTCTCGCTGCCCACCTCCCGCTCTTCCGTCGGTAACTATGACCTATTCTTGCAAATAAGTACCTATTGCAACCAACAGATGTCTTTTAAGGTCGTTCTCGCTTGCCGCCCCAAATTGTACTTCTCTTTACACTAGTTCCTCCCTCACTATCTCTACAGACACCCTTTTCTCTCACCTAACATCCCCCAGCAGTACTAGAACCACCCTTGTCCATAATGAGAAGCCAAACTCCTGACCACAAAGCTACCCCGCTCCCTTGCCAACCTAACTTCAATTTTACTAATTAAATTAATGTTTAACTCTCCAATTCACCCCTCACAACTCTACTCACCTCCTGGGTTTCTTCCCTCGCACTCTACTCACACCTTCCACATAAAGTGCGCAATAAATTCTCACCACCTGTTACTGCATATATTATCCCTGAATTGATATAAATTAAGTTACATAATACGTTAAAACCAGTATTACAGTTTAGTGTAATATTTTACGATTTAGGGAAATCGGGTATGTAAATAAAAATTGGAATAATTCTTTCAAATTTTGAAAGAGAGGATTCTGAAATTTGCTTAAATTTATACTAAAAAATTATGAGGCATTCAAAAAGAATGAGACAGCTAAAAGTAAATCCGTCGCGAATCACCGTCAATCCACACTGCACAATTTTATACCACATAGATACACACATCATCATTATCATTATTCGTATTTGTATATATAACACTGTAGAACAGACATCCGCTGAGGTAACTGCTAACTTACCCTATACTTATATACATAGTGCGCATACATATACATATAACACGCTTCGCACGCAAATCACGCTGAGAGAAGGGGTTTTACGATTCCTTATATACCAAGTAGTGAAAGTTTTTGGAATTGTGAGAAACGGCGTCGTGCTTAATATCTCGACTTAGAACCATTCGAAAATAAAAGTAAAAACAGAACATTATTCTCTTTTAATAAGTTCAAAATTCAGATTGAAGTAAATTCAAAAATATCTATAGGTTTTTCGTTGTTCTTAATCACACTGGAAAACACGCAATCATTTGTGTCCTTAGCGTTAAAGAAGGTGCGCGTTCGGTTTCAACCCCGGTCACGTGATAAAACGCGGTTCTTTTATCTGGTAAATTTGGCCATTTCTAAATGGTACGCTTTAATATTTCATACGCGTCAGTATATAAATCCACCTTTCAGTTGTTGACATATGAAATGGTAAGCAATATGATTTATTGAATGTTCGTATCCAATTTTATTCAAGCAGAGTTTTGGCAGAATAAAATAAAACATTTTGGGGA
>JAAAKG020198484.1:0-23821 GCA_010014905.2 Druon quercuslanigerum | reverse complement strand
CAACATATATGTATAGGTAGAAAAACTAAGATCTCCTCATGTATATTTTTATGAACAATAAAGTATATTTTTAAATGCAAAAAATAAGAGCGTCACTTGTGTACCAGCTTGAATGGTGAGCAATCGTCCAAGTTTTTCGAGTGTACACTAGCGTGGTCCAAATTTTTTTTTCGAATTTTGATGGGGACCCCCCAGAAATCTGTTCGAATCCATACAAAAACTTAACATTTCTCTTCAAAATAAGCCATAGAATACGAATAAAATATCGCTTCTTAAATATCAGTCATATAAGTGAAAAAATTGCTTTTGCGAGTTTTTGGCGCTAATTAGGACTTTTTTGCGTTTTTTAAAATGTAAATTGTTTCTCCACATAAAAGATCATTTAATAATTATAATTAGATGTTTGCATGAATTGTTTAAACCATTTAATTTTGTTTTGAGCTATTTTCTAATAGAATTGAGATAGAAAGACGCGATTTTTAAAAAAATTTTCCACTTTTTTTCTAATTTTCAATTAAAGGGAGGTATTAGTTCATTAATTTTTAAAAGAGTGATTGTTTAAATAATTTGTTATTATTCTTACTAATATTCTCTTTAAAAAAATAATGAAAAATTGCAGTTAAAAAAAGTTCACTTTTAGTCAAATTTTTTCATTAAGATAAGTTATGTAATTAATTAGAGAAAAAAAATTAATTTTTTAAACAATTAATAATTATTATTAATAATATATATGAATAATGATAGAAAGACGCGGTTTTTATTCTGAAATTTCTGGCTTTTTGTTCAATTTTTAATTCAAGTGAGCCAATAATGAATTCAAGTTGACAAAAATAATTATTTAAACAATTTATTATCATTATTAATAATATTTTCTTTGCGTAATTGGTAGAATGTTGCGGGGTTTTCTGAAATTTTCAATTGCTTCGATATTTTTCGTCAGGCGTGACTTAATAATTAATAAGATTTAGCAAAAATTATTGTTTAAACAAATTATTATTGTTTATGACTTCCTTCATCTATAGCAATGTCTGAAATTTGCGGGTTTTTCGGCAATTTTTACCTTTCTGTCCTTTTTCACTTAGCGACATAATAATTAATGAAAGTTAACAAAAAAGTTGATTGTTTATTGGTTTATTAGTTAGTTTTGATTGTACTTTTTTCTTAACTTTCATTGACTATTACCTCATTGAGTGAAAATTAATTCTTAAGTCACGCCTGATGAAAAATTGACAAACACTTTCAAATTTCAGAAAAAACGGCAACATTCTACCAATGAAGCAAATAGAATATTATTAAAGATGATAATAAATTTCTTAAAGAATTATTTTTTTAACTTTAATTCATTATTACTTTACTCCTATTGCAAATTGGACAAAAAGCTAGAAATGTAAGAAATAACAAAATCTTTCTAGCATTATTCAAATATAATATTTTTATTAATAATTATAAATTGTTAATAAATTAATCTTTTTGGCTCTAATTATTTACATAACTTATCCTAATTGAAAATTTGACTATAAAGTGATTTTTTTGAAACTGAAATTTAGTAGAATTTTCCTAAGACAATGTTATTAACAACAAAAATAAATTGTTTAAACAATCACTATTGTTAACATTGATAAACGACAATAATAAAATGTTTATTCTGTAGAATTCTGTTTGTACTCGCTTTTTTCTCTTATTTGAACGAAAATTTATTTTTTTGGCCTCCGAAAGCTCCCCATTGCACATTTTTATCAGCAATGAGGACTTTTATTTTCCCTTTTTTATTTTGAGCGTCGATTTGCCACATCTCAATTGAAAAGAATAATATTCTAAACTGATTTTTTTTTGAAAAATATAAATATTATCATTATTATATTCGACAGTTAACTTCTAAATCAAGCAGCTGAAATATTATATGGAATTTCCAAAAATGTATCTATTAAAAAATATTTTGTGAAATACAAATTAATCTTTGGAGTTTAATGAAAATAAACTGATACATATAAAATATTTGTTACATAATTTAAGTATATTTTTGTGCGTATTTTAATGATTATTAATTTAAATTACAAGAATTGTTTTTCAAGTAATTTTGAATTGCGCACCAAATGCGGCCAACCGTGCGTGCGGCTCTTACGCATGCGCAGTAGAGTTAGGTGTCAACATTGGAACTACTGCTGGAGAGAGCCTAAACTTTTCTAACTTTGGTATTATCCTGAGGCGCATATTTTTTGTTTTTGTTGTAAAATACATTATTAAAAATAAAAAATTCTATTTACTGTCTAAAGTATGAAAAATATGATAAAATATTACCAAACAAATTTTTTAAAGAAGATTCTCGGCCACGAGGAATACCAGGAATAGGTTCGCCATTAGGTAAGCACTCGAATTGTGAACTTAGTTCTGCAAAAAGAAACAGAAGATCCCTCTAAATTATTATAAATAATAAATAAAGCGGGGAAATTGTTATTTCCGGAGAATATAAAAAAATTTCAAATTATAGGCATAGTATTGTATTTACCAATAGAATTAACGATGAACATCAACGCGCGGACCAGAATCTAAACTAACCTCATATTTGCCAATTAGGCGAAAGACTAATTAAAGCGTCGATGAAGAATTTGGTTCACAGTGTATCGAATCACTATTTTAGTTTTTAGTGAAACTAAATTTATGGTACTTTTATCGTTATCTCATTGATTATAAGCGTGAAGCTCGTTCTTCTGATATACTAATATTTATATTTCATAAATAAAGCGATTTTTCAATAGCTATTTTAGAATAATTCGAATATTAACACGTTTAGGTTTATGGTAAATGTAATTTTTGCATGTACTTTTTAAAAGAGAGAAGATTAATTTTTATTTAAACAAATTAAAACACAAATTGTTATTTATTAAAAAATGTTATGTCTGATCAAATTATTGATTCTTGTCGCATTAATCTTATATATTCTTGGGAAGAAAACACCTGAAAATAATTTAAAAAAAAAATGCAATAGTGCATTAAAAAGTAACAATTTGTTTTTCTTTCTTACCTGACAAATATTTTTTTGCTGCGAATTAAACTAATTTTTAAAAATTTACTGTTTTTGGGTAAAAAATTAAACTTTTTTATAAAAAATTATTTTCGTATGGAATATTCAACTATTTTAGTAAAAATTCAAGAACTGATTAAAAATTCATATTTTCCTTTAGAAAAACCAAGTGTTTTGTAGAAAATTAAAAAATTGGTGGGTAATAACACTTTTCTGCTTAAAAATTAATCCTTTTTGGTTGAAAATGCGATTCTTCTGCAAAAATAATCTACTTTTATTTGATTTCATTTTTTCATTTTAAAAATATGCCATTACATTTTTAAAATAACTTTTTGCGTTGGAAATTAATTTATACCATTTTTAGTCAATTTTTTTCTTTTTCAGCTGAAAATTATAGTAAATGGTTAAAGGTTTAAGTACTTTATTGAAAATGTGTTTTATTGTTCTTGAAGATTCAACATTTAGGATTCAGATTCAACAACTTCGTTTAAAATTTAACTTCATGTCTAAAAATTAATTAATTTTTTTTAATTAATCAATTTGGTTCAGGATTTTACTTTTTCGTTGAAAATTTGTACATTTTTAGTTGAAAATTATTTTTTTGAATTGAAAATGTAACTATTCGATTGCTTGTGCAAAGATAGTTTTAGGCCAATTTTTTTTAACTTTTCAGAACTTTTTTTCATTTGAAAAAAAGTCGATTGTTTAACGTGTCAAAGAATAATTAAAAAAATTGTTTAAAATTTTGAAAGGTTTCCAGAGAATACAAATATTTTTTTTCAAGTTCCTGTCAAAACTTGAATTATTTTTTTATTTTGACTAATTAATTGTTAAAATAATTTAAAAATTTATAAATATTGTCATGTCACGATCTTGATTTTTGATTTTATCGGAATTTTTTTTTATATACTTCCAATCTTCTACTGTTATAAAAAATTGTATTTTTATATGGAGACAACTTCAGATATTCGGGGTTTGTACTTTTGTAACTTGAAAAATTTTTTTTGGCCATTCTTTATAAATTTCTTTTTAATCTAGAAATGGTGTAAAAATAAAAAGGTTCATGACATTTAAAAAAATGCAATAATAAAAGAAACTTATAATGCATATTTTTTAATAAAAAAATGTTTAATGTAATTGTATTTTATCTTCGTCTAAATTTTAACTCCACGAGTCAATATTTTTCATCATCAGGTAGCAATCACGTAATATTTATTCGTGTCCTCGGCACAGATTTAGATTATGATATGAGCTTGATTTTGTCAATTTGAAAACTTTTTAGAAACAATTTACTAGATTTATGAATGAGTTGAATAAAATATTTAAAAATGATGATTTTCCTGGAAAAACCTTGGATTTTGAAGTTACCTGTTTTATAAATTATTCAGTAGAATAACTTCAATATAGGCTGATTTAACGCCATTTAAACTTTTAAACTGTTGTTAACTTAAAACGCAATTTCTAACAATGAAAATTCTTTTTTTTGTGGCCTTTTCTTTTTAGCAAAAAAATAATTTGTGATCACTTTTTTAACTTATAAGATTCTGTTTCTCGGTATAAAACTAAAAAGAAGTTTAAAAAAAGGCGATTTATATAGAATGCGGATTACGTCGGAAAAGTTTTTATTTTCAAAAAACTAAAAAATGTTTTTAAAACTATAGAATTATCTTAGTATTATATTTACCGAATAAATTAAAGATGACTGTCAGGTTTAAGAGCAACGGATAAAAGACCCTCATGTTTACCAACTCGGGGAAAAACTGAATAATTTTCTAATGAAGAATTTTGTTAACCACGTATCTGATAAAAATTTTGATATCAAATTAGAGTAAATATATGACATTTAAGTTGTTTTCTTATTTATTATAGGCGTCAATCTTTACCTACTGGGATATCTATTTCAAGTAATGTTTTCTTAACGGTAAATTAATAAGAGTTTAATTAATACCTAGAAGCTTATTTTTTTAACATCTGACAAAATATTGTATAGGCCTTCTTCTAAAAATTTGTTTGAAATTTGGTCTTACAGTGCGCACGTGATTTTTCATATTTTAAAAGATTTTCAAGTACTTTAAAAGTACTTTAAAAGTACTTTAAAAGGTCGCACAAGATTTATCATGGTTTATCATGTAAGAAAACGGGGAAAGGAGGAGCGGGGGGAATGAACGCCAATTGGAAATTTGATTAAGAATACTCTTATGAATATTTCGATTTATAACACAGCTTCTTGAAAAAAAAATTCTGAGGGAATGAAATGGAACTTTTTTCATTTATTTCCAAGAAAGATTAATGCAGTGTTGAGGGAAGACTTAGGCCTTGAGAACCAGAGTTAATTTTCTCTTTATTATTATTTATAACATTTTAAGACGACTTCGTGTCCCAAACAAATTTATATTTTAGCATTTCATTTTTTGTGACTGAACTAATGATGTGTATGAATGTCGTTTAATATTTCTACTTTAAAACTGGCGAAGATTGAGCGATTGCGGCTTACTGGAGTTTCCCTGATTTAATTTGATGTCAATGTGGTAATCTTGCCGCTTTCGATATTTATTTTTGCCCGTCTGACAGAGCAAGTGCGAGTATCATATGAATATATTCCAGAAATAGTATTGTTAGTCTCCAATATTGCAAAGACATCACCATCGGATGTTGATATGACAGTTTGTTCTTCAGTTGGTTTGGGTATAAAACAATATCGTTCTTCGAGTAATCCAATTGGCTTATCTGCAGGAAAAGTGTATCTTCGAAGTTCGAAGTGCCGGCCTGAATTCTTCTTTGGAGTCAGCTGAATGAATTTAAGTTGATCATGTCCATATCTGAGTAGGTCAGAAGGGCCAATTATGGTAGGTGGAGCTATGTACCTGAAAGGAGGAGACCTGCTCCTAGCGCGAAGAGGAGGATCGGTAGTGGAAAAAATTCTGTTCGGAAAATATGATTCTGCTGGAGACAGATGCCTATCAGGAGAATGTTGTCTGCCAAAAGAGAAAAAAGATGACTCGCCACGAGGAACACCAGGAATAGGTGCGCCGTTCGGTAAAGACTCGAGTTGTAAACTTAGACCTGCAAAAAGAAAGTGAGGATTAAATGAGAGGAAATAATTGAGAATTTAGAATTTGAGCTCTATTCCATTCTTGATGTCGCAAAGTTCAAGATGCCCGGTAGGGATGGTATGTAACTATTGCGGTAAACTATGGACAAAGTGTAATTTTTTTAAACGGATCTCGCTGCAAAATAGAATGATCAGTGGAATTTCGACAAGTGAAACCTCCAGCATGGCCGTGACCTTACACGACCTTTACTGTCACAAATGGGGTGCCATGATATAATCTTTTTGTTTCTGAATTGGATCTCAAGTTGAAATAGATTAGTTGTTCTGAATAATTCAATCGATGACTGATGTGTTCAATGGTCGATATCCTTCAGCAGTGGATTAGATATTAGGTCTATGAAGGTGAAAGATATCGAGCTAGGAATAAATGTTAATGCTTTGTTACCATTAAATTTTGGATTTGATACTAGACTTCTATAAACTTTGTTCAGCCTTGCTTAGATCTTCCTAACCCTACCCTTTTCTGTGTTTATCAATCGGGAGGAACGAGTCAAACTGTTTTGCAAATGACCAGAAGCCCTTAAAGTAACTAAAGCTAAGGATAATTTAACTTCAACTCGAAATTTAAAATTCAGGATTGGCCTAGACATAGCCAATGGGAGATAGAAAAAACGCAATAGTTCGGGATTAGCCAATGCTTATCCTAGTTTCAAAATTAAAACAAATTCTCCATTAATAGGAATAGTTTTTCGAATTACATTTTTAGAAAAAAACACGTTTTGCATTTAGGACAGAATGCGGATGACTTCGGATAAAATGTTATTTGCGGAGAATTAAGAAAAACTGTTGAAAATTATAGATATATTATATTATAATTACCAATATAAGTAAGGGTAACCGTTTAGGAAAATACTATAATATTAGCTATCATCATTTTTTATAATTTAGAAAAACAACTGATTAATGCGGAAATTAAGAGTTTGATCGAAATTGTGATGATTAGTCTGGTGTTGAAATTGACTGAATGTGTATATGACCGCCTAATCGTTATCACATTGATTAAAGCCGTCAAGTTTGTACTTCTGATACATTTATATTTCATAAATCAAGAAAAGAAGTTTCATTACGTCAGCCAAGACTTGATTGGGAAAAATAAAGCGATTTTATTGCATAACTCTTTAATAATAATTTTACATTAAGCCAGAATTTTTTTAAACCATTGACAAATATCGTAGAAATCTTTCTGCAGAACACTAGTAAGGTTCGAAGAAAAATAAATGTCGTTAAAGTAATGTATTTTTGTTGAATATTGTTTTTTTGGATCTAAAACACATGGGTATCTTTAAATTGTTATTGCATCAAGATTTAGTTTTAAGGCAGTTCTCGTCATTGATGGAATTTTTTAAAGAGAAAAGATTATATTTAATTAAAATTTTTTAAACATACGAAAATATTATTTGTTCTAATGCTGTTATCTTCGACGAAAATTAGAAATTTCAATTGCGTTTATGTTGTATTCTAATCAGTTAAACAATAAGATGGATTTAATAGATAGAAGCTTATTTTCTTGAAAAAAACACTCTTAACAATCTGGCCCCATCCATAATTAGAGATTTATTTTTCAATTAAGTAAATCATCAACTACTATTGTTATGTTACATAAAACTGTAAACAAATTTGTTAAAATTTAGTCTAACATTATAGTAAATGAGATAGGATAGGAGAAGCTGTATTTTTATGATTTGCAATTGTTAAAACCAGAAAATAAAATTCGAGAGATGGTTTTATTTTTTAAAATATAAATTAATTTTAAGAATGAAGATGTTCGTAGGAGTGGCCAAACTAAAGCTTGAAAAATGATTGGTGTAGATAGAGAGGCGTCACGTGGAAGGGAACGGTAAACAATATTTTCTTCAATCATGTCACTCCTTTACATATGAATAGAAATGTCCTAACTTTAATTGAAATAGAAATTTGATAAAATTTGACGGAAGCACAGTTTTATTGATTTCCCCTTTCATTCTAATTCCCAACATTTTGGGAGGTACAAATTCTTGCTACTTGACATGCTAAGGTGCTATTTTATTCATAACACGAACACAAAAAAATTTTTTTTTTTCTAAGGATTGGTTGCCAATATGATATTCTTATGTATTTTTTTCACGGTTAAACCGAGTATGCAACCCGTTGAACTACTGCAAGTCAGGATTTTGACATAACTTCAAAAACATCCATTGAGCCACTGAAAAGTCAAAACTATTTACCTTGTACTATTTTCACCGACTTCACCTTAATCTGGTAAGCTTATAACCCCATAGCTTTATAATCCCCTAACTCGTAACCTCATTCAGAAAAAAAATCTTGTTTGGGAAAACAGAACAATTTCGTGAGTTTTTCGTGTGCAACATAGTCATGGGTAAGTAGCTCTATAACCCCGAAATCCCATAAACCCATAACCTTAAAATCTCGAAATCATAAGAGTTACTATTTTTTAAAGCCCTCTCAGACGTCATTGATTCCTCATCATGCTTGTAGTCCAATATCTTTTTTGCAATATTGATGGAACTGAATTCTTTCGTGGAAGTTTAACAATTGTTGAACAAAAAACAACTACCAGCTACTCCTACCTAGCAGGCATGACAAGAGATTTCCCAACAGGTCGAAGTTCAAACAAAGAAAGAGGTCTAAGCGGGCAAGTAAGTTGTAAGCTGATGCACGACTTATTGACCTTATCCCTGTGTTCCTGAAGTAATCCAAAAGTGGATTCCGGGAATAAGGGTTGGCGGAAGGAGGGATTTTACTCAGTCAGAATCTGACACTACTTATCCTCAGAATCGTCTATCTGAGTGGACGTGTCGTCTGCTCAAATAGACGATTGCTAGGATGGGTGCCTATGTGCAGTTTCCCCTCCTATTACACAAAAAACATCACTACTACTTTTTACGACTGCAGTTGTAAAAAGATCTATTTTTTCTGGGATTTGAAATTCTACTATTTTGAAGGTAGCGTAAGTTAACGAATCCAGCGATGGCACGCTGCTCTGCAGGTAGACGGTGATATGTGAGGATCAAGCCGGAGGGTGTCCGATGAAGATTTGACATTATCCTTGTTAAAGTCGGAAAGCCCTTATGCTAAGACCTAGGGATGTTTGGAGGTTATCGCCCCTAGGCCAGCGGTCTCACCCACGATTGGAACTAGAGCTCTACCGCATGGGTTTTTGATACATGTATGGCTATTAACATCTTACGAATTGAAGGTCCATCAAAGATTTCTTCTTTTTATTTGGCGCTCAATAAAGGTGGGAATCGTTTCAATTAATAAGCAAAACTTTTTTCTTCTTTATCTACAGCTTTTACGAAATTTTTCATCAAAGGAAGTAGAACTTCAGCTTGCTTTAGCAAAGGTTTGTTTATAACATTTTTTTTTGTCTAGTTTCTATACATTCTCGAGCTGGCCAATCTTTTTTCACGTAATGATTTTTTGGATTCCTGCTATCCCAGAAGCAAAGAAAGCATTGGAATTTCGTAACACCAGATTGCTGACTTAAAATCATTGTCAATATCTTAAGATCGCCTCAAATCTGCCATTTGTGTTCTTCGTTTATAATCTTATCCAAAACGTATTGAAGAATATTTATTTGTATATAGGGTTTGAAAAAATGTGACGGAAAAGTATAGGGGCTTGTAGAAAATTATCTAATAAAGAATTTCATATATCAGACCTATTGGTTTGACGCCCCTAACATACTCCCACGAGTGCCTGAAACCTTTTCTATAAAGTAAACCTCACAAAAGTAAAAACACGTGTTTCCTAGATCGATAAGGGGTTGACGTGAAAAAGAATTTAATAATTAGTGGTGTTTTCTATTTTTTAATTTTTATGGGGTTCTCTCTACCACTAAATAGGGGTAATTTTTTTAAAATGTTTAAATAACGCAAAGCGATGCTTATTATGGTTTTCAATGACGAGTAATTTGATACCTGTAATATATATATTTAAAAAAAATTGTTAGGTCACTGGAAAGGTCCAAAAATAGGCTTCCTTTGACTAACATTTATAAGTGAATGAAACTGGACTATTTTTATTTGTTTTTAAAACAATTTTATATAGTATAATTGCATTTTTTATTGATTTAATGACATGAAGGATTGGGGTGTACACGCTCTACTAGAAAATTAAGCAAGATTGGCCGAAAGTGGCCTACTGGAGTCTCCATGACTTCATCTGGAGTCAATTCGGTAATCGTGCCGCTTTCCATGTTTATTTTTGCCCGTGGCTTATTTTTTCGGCGAGGTTGATGTTTATACATTCCAGCAAGAACGTTACTACTTTCCAATATTGCAAAGACATCGCCATTAAATGTTGATAACACAATTTGTTCTTGGGTTGGCATAGGTCCTGCAAGTAACTGAATTAAGCCACACACAGGAAAAGTGTATCTGCGAAGTTCGAATTGCCGCCGCAGATTCTTAAGAGGAGTAAGCCGAATAAATTGAAATTGGTTAATTCCATATCCATGTCCGTCAATAGAAGCAATCATAGTAGGTGGAGTTATGTGACTGGTAGATGCAGACCTGGTCCTGTCACAAAGATAAGGTCCGGCAGAAGCTGAAGAATTCTTCAGAGAATATGACCGTGCTAGAGTAAGAGTTTTGTGTGCAGAATGCTGTTTTTTAGAAGACAAAGAAGACGAAGAAGCTGGTCCGCCACGAGGAACACCAGGAATTGGTTCGCCATTAGGTAAGCAGTCAAACTGTGTGCTTATCTCTGCAAAAAGAAATACAGAATTTAATTTGTTGCACGCATGTCGGTATATCATAATCTTCTTGAAACTGAATTCTGAGGCAAGATTGCATATAATGAGGAAAGATTTCGCTGAAAGACTTATGGACACCAGGACCAAACATGTTTATATTACAGGGTAATTAAGGCAACACAGAAAAGACTTCGCGCACCTGTGCATAACACAATAGTATAGTGAACTTTTGCACCCGATAGGAATCAGGTTTAGGATCGCCAGCTGAAAATTTCGAACAAAATGCGGATTCCGGAAACTTGTTCGAATTCCGGAACTAACCTTCTTTTAGGCTACTTTCGGAAGCATTCCTTAAACTCACCATTCGAAAAAGTTAATAGCTGCTTTGTCGCATTTTGTTTGCTTTCATATGAACCAGGGTTATTTTTAAACAATGGTTACAAATTTCCGCAAAAATAGTTTTGGGAATCCTGAGGTCTACGTCTATTCTAATCAATGTTGAACAATGGTTTCCATTAACTAGCCCTTGCACTTACTCCATATTTTAAGCTTAGTCGGTCCGTGCCCTCTAATTTTCACAAAGAGCCGGGATGCTAAAATACAATCCTGGAGATGTAGGTGTCAAAAAGATATTTTCCTTGTACAAATTGGATTCACGACTGACACACAAAACCACCAGGGGTTTTGCCAAAGTTTTTTCTGTCATAGGAAATAATGCTTCAATTCAAAGTGCCAAACACACATCTGCTTTAAAGAGGCTGGGTTTCTATCTGAAACTGTTCAGACCTCGCTCCTAATTTTTCTAAAGGGCCCACATCCTTACATATTGTCCGGGTGGCCTTGATGTCAAAAACAAATTTTTGTCGAGGAATTTTTATTCCCAACTAAAAGACACAAACACAAAGGCGTTAGTCAACGGTTTTGAATTCCTAAAAAAATAATTCTGCTTGTCCAGATGTAATTTTTAATACCTATTAGTTTTTCTTAAGGACCCTATTGCTAAGTGGTTCCTCAGAAAAGCCTGTCATAATAGTAAGTGCTCCAGCTATTAAAACACATTTTCCTCGAGGAAATTAGGTTCCTCACTTCAATTCACAACCATTTGTGAGATACTTAAAACATTTGCTGGCCTTAGAAATGATGCAGACAGTTCCGGTGTCCAAAACAGATTTTCCACCAGAAAATTGATTTTAAGTTAAAGTTCACAACTACCAAAGCGTTTGCTTAATGTTTTGATGTAGATTGTAAAGTTCAGTTAGGAAACCAATTTGAAAGTGTTTACACATTGTAATTTTTTTCAAAAATACGCTTTCTTCTCCATAATCGTGGTTTTCCAGATGTAAAATATTTAAAATTACCAAAATAAGAGGATTTCCAAATGAATTCCTAATTATCTCCGACGAACTCAATTCGAGTTTTGAGGAATAAAATTTGAAACGGGATGAGATTACGTCAGTTAAATTGTTATTTGAAGAAAACTTATAAGGATTTTTTATATTAAAAATATATAATGGAATTATATTCACCAATAAAATTAAAGATGCCCATCAAGGTGAAGACCAGAGGGAAATCGAATTTCATGTTTGCCAATTAGAGGTAACACAGAATAATGTTCAAAATAAGAATTTGAAGAACTGTGCATTCAGTGAATATTCTGATGTTTAATTAGAGTGAATATATGGTATATTAATCTTTATCGCATGGATGAAAAATGTCAAGCTTGTCTTACGGAGATATTTATATTTTTATTTCATAATTCAGTCCAAGGATAGAAATTTCGTTACATGAATCAAGGCTAATTTTGCAAAAATACAGCGACTTTTTAAAAACATTTCTGCAATAATAATTAAAATATTAAACAGAAAATTTTTAAACCATTTCCAAATATTTTAGGCGTCTTTTAGAAGGTGTCTAGTAAGGTTTAAAGACATCGATAATTTTATTGCAGTTGTTATTATTGATATCAAATAACTAGAACTGCAATAAATAAATGCATTTTCTTGAAAATTCGACTTTTTTGGTTGAATTTAACTGTTTCTTCATTTTAAGTTAACATATTTATTAATTGAAATATTAAATGATAAATTGCTCACCAAAAATTCCTTTTTTTAAATTCAATTTCTTAGTTTAAAATTAAAGTAATATGTAAAAAAAAATAAAAAAATAGGCATTCATGAAAATATTAACATTATGGAAATAAGAATTTACTCAGATATAATCATTTTTATTTTTTTATAAAACTTTTTATATTTTCGTTATAAAAACAGAATAATTTTTTAAGAGTCATCATTGTAGATCACAATTTAGCCCTTTTATAGAAAGTTCGTCTTTAAGAATTCAAAATAAAATCTTTTGGAAGAAGCTTCATGTATTTTGTTGAAAATTTATCAATTTGGGTTGAAAATTATAACTGTTTGCTAAAAATTCATCTTTTTGTTTGAAGCTTGAACTGTTTTCAAAATTTTTGTTCAATTGAACTGGTTGGAAATTCGGTTTTATTCTTAAGAAATAATTTTCAAAAATGAAAATTTTACATTTCCCATTTTCATTATACTTACCTTTATATTTAATAATGCAAATATTCTGATAAAAGTTTTTTTTTAATTGAGAAGCCAATTGTTTAAAAAAAATTTGACTTTGGAACTCAAATACTTAAAAATTATTCTATTTGGATTAAAAATTAATTTTGATGTTTGAAAATTCATCTATTTGGTTGATGATGTAACTATTCAGTTTAAAATTCCTCTTTTTTCGTTGAATTCAACTAGATGAAAATTTTTATTTTCGTTGAAAAACAATTTTATAAACTGAAATTTCTTTGTAGGTTAAAAATCTAACGATTTTAATAAATTCATTTTTTCGTTGTTAAAAATTGAACTTTTTGTAAAAAATTGGTCTCCTTGTTTTAAAAATTCATCGTTCATAGTAGAAAAGTCATTTTCTTGGTTGAAAATGAACGTTTTTGTTAAAAATTAAACTACATTGCTTGATAGTTTATTTATTAGGTTGTTAAAGGAACTGTATATCTAAAAACTAATTTCTTGGTTGAAAAATTAACTATTTTGTTAAAAACGCAATATTTTGCTCCTTAAATTCCTTTACAAATATAAAAATAGTTATATTGAATTTAATATTGAATAAAAAAAAAAATACGTTCGTCTGCGATAGCAGGCGGAAAGGGGAGGGCGTTGTGAAAAAATAGCAGAAATTTGTCTGAATAAATTCTTATTTCCATAAAAATAATATTTTCATGAATGCGTATTTCACAACTTCGATCACGGTTAACATAAATGAATAAAATATTATTGCTTATGTAATATAAACGTCCGAGTAATCGTCTCGTTCCTAAGAATCGCAAAACTTGGTTATAATTTGAATACATTGTTGAGATACATGGTAAAGGTAAAATTCAATGGAAACACACATTTGTTTATAGTATTTTATAATATCAAATGTACTTTAAATTGCACTCAAATGAATAAAATAAAATTAATGTTATAGTGAAATGTGGTTTACACGCTGTACTATAAAATTAACTATAATTGGGCGAGGACGGCCTACTGGAGTTTCAATGACTTCATCTGGAGTCATTGGGCTAATCTTGCCGCTTACCATATTTATTTTTGCCCGTCCCTTATTCTTATACCGAGGATTATATTTATATATTCCAGCGAGAACACTATCACTCTCTAATATTGCAAGGACATCACCATCGGATGTGGATAATACAATTTGCTCATTTTTTGGCACAGGTGCATATCCATTATTTCCATCACGTAATCGAATTGACTTATTCGCAGGGAAAGTGAATCTCCGAAGTTCGAAATGCCGCTGCAGATTTGTATGGGGAGTAAGCCTAATGAATTGGAGTTCTTCCAGTCCATATCCATGTCCAATGGAAGGAGTGAACCTTGTGCGTGGAGTAGTAGTTTCAGCTATCTGGTTGGTAGGAGAAGCCCTGGGCATGAGAAGATGAGTAGGCTCGGCAGGAGGAATAGACCCTGTCTGTGAATCCGACCTGGCTAGAGCTAGAGACCTGTCAGGAGAATGGTGTCTTTCAGAAGAAGAAGAGGAAGATGGCCCGGCACGAGAAATACCAGGAATTGGTTCGCCATTAGGTAAGCAGTCAAACTGTTTACTTATCTCTGCAAGAAGAAACCAAGAATGAATTTTTTTACATATGTCGGTGTATTATAAATTACTTTTGACAAAATTCGGAGGCATGATAGCAAACAATTAGGGAGAATTGCGCTAGGATACTTATTGAAATCTGGATCAAGAATATTTAGGAAACATTATTCGGAAAGCAATGATTGCGGCTAAATAAGAATTAGGTTTAAGATCGCCCGCTGAAAGCGCTAAACAGAATCTGGATGTCGGAAAATTTGTTCGAATTCCGAGACCAATCTTCTGCTAGCTTTCATGTCATGGTCGAAAGCATTTCTTAAACTATTTTTCCGGAAAAGTTAACACTTGCTTTTATATGACGCAGGATTATTCCCAAAACTGGGTTGAAATTTTTTGAAACAACAGTTTTTGCAAAAACGCGACGTCTGCATATCTCCCTCTCACTGTTAAACAATGATTTTTATTAGCACTTGCACTTGCTTAGTATTTTAAAAAGACTTGACTCATTCTTAGCCGACTAAAACCTATTTTTGCCAATAGCACAACTAGTTACACAGTAAAGAAAACAGGTCACATAATTTCCGAATAGACATCCTATATTAAACATTGGCTCAAATCCATGCTCTTATACAGTAGAAACTCACTTATCCGAGTCCGCTTTATCTGAGTTCGCGATTATCCAAAGTTGAAACAGAAATATTTAACCCATCTTATCCTGTCCATAGTAGCTCGGATAAGCGTGGTTCTACTTACTTGATCAAGCTCATTAATTGATTTTTGTTCCCCTGTGCATTTTTTCTGAGCCCAGGCCTAAATTCTATTTTTCAATACAGGCGATGAAAGTATTTTACTTAAAAGAAGATATTTGCAAGTAGTTTAGTACAAAGTTTTAACTTAAAATATAAAATACAGACTCAAGAATCATGATTTAATTTTCAGCGTGACACGCAATTTTCTTCTAGTTTAATTTCTTAACTTCTTTTTATTTCAACGAATATTTGGGGATATTTTGGGAAGTGATTTTTTATACGAATTGAAATATTTTATATGGAAAAAAAAACAAAAAAGTTATTATGTTGTAATAAAAACCTATATCCTTAAAATAAATTTTATAAATACCAGAAAAATGCTAAAGTTACCACTTTGCACTTCTTCGTTTCATTGTTTTCCATACTATATATATTGTAACCGCCAACTCTTGGCTCAGTTAACTAAAAAGGGTTAATTCAACAACTTGATTTATATTTATATTATTTTCAGAGAGAAAGGGGCTTCTTTTAAAGAAAGTATAAGATTCTTTTTATGAGATATTTTTATTTAAATAAACCTGAGCTCAAAAAGGGCTATTCCCATGAATATATAATCGCAAATTATCTAGCCTTTTGTTTTTACATGGCCTGTCGCTCAGGCTCTTATTTAACCTCCGATTCTGTTAACCGATATAAAGGGCTTTACTCATGTAGTTGCTCGCGAAAGTGGAGGTAAAATCTCTCTCGAAAATTGAGGCTTCAGCCTTCGAAATTAAACTTTATTATTTAGCGCGTCAAAATGAGGGACTTTTACCCGTAGAATAACCGGAAGCTCATAGGAACTTAAAAAGAAAGTCCAAAGATTTTATAAATCTGACTCGCAGAGACCGTTTTTCAATCTAAGCCTCTTTTATAGACAGCTTCAGAGGACACTATCGAACTGGGCTCTCGTGGAAAAAAGTTAGCCGAGTAGAATTCGAAAATGCTAGGCTTTTAGTCAGAGGTCTTAGTTTTAGTCTCTGGATTTCTCCTACCAATTCCCCTATGCGATCTGTGCTTCTCAGCTACAAGTTCCAGACAGCCGTTTTTCGGCTGGGTTGCTCTTTTTATAGTTTCACTCCAGTTCTCCCTTCTCGATCTTACATAACGTCGTGGAAGAGGGAGTTGCTGGAGTCTGCGCGATAGAGTTTCTCCTGTGAGATGTTGCTTTTCAGAAGGGTCACACCGGAGATACTACTGTTGCCTACTTTTAGGCACCTCTTTTAATTCGAGGGTTACAATTAGAGGTGTGCAAAAATATTCGATCCGACATTCGATTCGATCAACGCTCCAATCGAATGTCGAATATTTGACATTCGATCCATGTTGCGATCGGATCGAATTTTTCGATTCGATCGGCCTGTCGATTGAATGTCGAATATTCGACATTCGATCCGCGTTCCGATCGGATCGAATATTTCGATTCGATCAGCCCGTCGATCGAATGTCGAAAAACCGACATTCGATCTACTTTACGATCGGATCGGATTTTCGATTTGATCGGTCGGCCTTTAATTGGTGAAAATTGAAAATATTGAAAATCCAATATGCAGCTAACGAAACGTATTTTAAGTTTATAATTTATAATTCCAATAAAAAAGAACGTGGTGGTAAATTGTATCAAATGTATATTATATTTATTTCTTCACCTTGACCTAGGACGGCTTATTCACATATTGTCAAATGAAGTATAAATTTTGTTTTTGCTGAATACTTTAATACTTTTCTCTTATTTTACATTAAATTTTATTGTCCGCTACCTTGAAAATGTTATATATTATTTCAATAAACTTTTTATTACTGCAATTCATAATAACCATTGGTATTAAAACAGAAGTATTTTTATTGTCTTATTTATATAGTTTAAAAAGGTGCGCATCTTATTCAACAAGAATTGCTATCAGCCATTTTATTGCAGCTTATGTCAATTTTTCATTAATATAATTTTTTTAATAATATGTTTTACGATAGAAACTAAAAATACTTGTCCTAGCGTGAGACAGTTTAACACAAATTTGTAGATATAATGCAGGCGAAAAATTTTGTTTGATAGAATGTTATTGTAGCTTGTGTTCCTTTTATGAAACGTGAATTTTTTTATTTTTGATATATTTCCATAAGAAGAAGTTATGATGAAATTGTAGATATTTTTTTGGCAAAGAACTTTTGTCTCATCGCGTTTTTCGTCCTTTGTATTTTTTCCCAAAAATTTAACTTTCTTGTTTTTCATATAAATTTTAAAAATAAAAAAACTTCACGCCATATATAAAAATTGTTGATAGTAAATTTGTGTATCCTTTTTGGCAGAACACTTTTTGTCTACTGATTTTTTTTCGTACCGTATGTCGTATTTCAAACAATATATTTCTTTTCTTTAATGTTATTTTTTAAGATTAAAGCAACAACTACGCGTCTTGTGAAAAAATTATTCATAACAAATTTGCATAATAATTGCATAAATATTTTTGTTAGAATATTAAACATTATTTTAACTCATCTAAAATTATATATTCATAATTCAAAAAATGCCTCATTAATTCCCCAGCATAAAGACATTTCACACGACTCGGGAAAATCTCAATCCGACGAAATAATTCGGCGGATTATAGTACGAGAACTTTTCTTTATAAATTTGAAACAAAAATTTAGGTATTCTTTGAAACATAAAAAAATGCATTTGAAAATGTTCTTCATAAGTATTCATTACTGAAGATACGAATATATTACACAAATCTAACTGTGCATTCACTGATCGAAGATCAATATTATTATTAAGAATTTATTGAATATGGGAAATTTATAATCTACTAAACATTTCTTTTATTTAATAAAATCTTATTGTAGTTTTATTCTGCGTTAAAAATAAGTACGAAGATGTACGGATATAGTTTTTAAAAAATTCAAAATTATAGACATGTTACAGTATTATATTCACCAATAAAAGTAATGATGATCGTGAAGGAAAATACCACAGTGTAAACGTTAGTCATTTTTTATAATTAGCGAAAAACTTAATAATATGTTATTAAGAGTTTCTTTATTACTGTAATGAATCGTCTGGTGTTGAAATGGAGTAAACACTTGTTTTGTACTTCTGATACATTTATCTTTATATTTCATAAAAAAGTCAAAGGAAAGAAAATTAATACCTTAGCCAAAAATCTCGTGTTATTAACAACTTATTAGTTCTTATTTGGGGTCACAATTTTTCATTGTTTTTTATGCAAGCATAATTTGAATTTTCGACTTTTTACGAAAACCCAAGAAGTTGTTATCAACTCACGAAAAGCAATGTTTTTATTCTCTTGACTCGAGGTCAATAGGGGTGATGAGGGTTTTGCGTTTAGAGTGGAATTGTCTCCTTATTATTAGTAGATACTGTAGGAATTTTTTCGAATTTATATTAAAGATATGTTAAGGTTTAATATTTACCAATAAAATTAAGGATGCCGACCAATGTGAAGACCAGATTAAAATCGAACCTCATGTTTTTTAGTTGTGCAAAAAACTGAATAATGCTCAGATAAAGAATCTGAAAAACACTGTATTCAGTGAATGTTCTGCTGCTCAACTAGAGTAAATATATGGTACCTAAAGTTTTACCTCGTAGATTAAAGGTGTCAAACGCGTCTTACTGAGATATTTTTATAACATAGGCCAGTCCAGGGAAAGAAACTTAGTCTCCTAAACCGAGGCAGAATTAGGAAAAAGACAGTGAATTTTTAAACATATAATCGATAATAATTTTAATATCAAGCAGCAAATTTTTAAAACATTTATAAGTCGTCCAAATTTGTTAAATAATTTTTTCTTATGTTAATAAGTTTAATATGTATTCAAGGTAGTTGTCGTTATTGATGGCACTTCTGAAAGAGAAAGGATGTTTTTTAATGAAAAAAATTTAAAACATAAAAAAAATACTAATTATTTAAAAATTTCCATTTCTGAATTATCTTTAGATTTTTATTACAGTTATCTTGTGTTCTTATTGCTAAAATAATAAGATTCTATTTAATGCCTTAAAATTTATTATCTTGAGAAACAAAATTCTCAAATGCCGAACCACAGTTTACAGGCTACAATTTTAATCCAATTTTACTCTTTTTAAATAAAAGCTAATAAAATTAGCTTTAGAATAATTAATATTTTGTATAATTATTAATATTTTTTGTAGAATTATATATATTTGTTAAAACAATAAATTCTTTAAATTATCTTAAATGCTCTATAAATTTTCTGTTCGAGCTTAAATGCTGAGCATATTTTCATTCGTTACCCTACCCCAGTGGTCGGCGAACTTTTTGCTGAATTTTCAGGTATAATCAGGCCCGTCCTCACTTAATTTTTTCCATAACTTTTCGATCTATTCATGGACTTTAAAACAGTGAGTGAGCTTAATCCAGCAAGGTTCTTGTGGCCACAGGCATGTCAAAGTAAGAAAAGTTAAAAACTCCTAATTTTTCAACTAGAGATTTAAAAAAAGCATAATCAACATGTACGAATTTTGGCAATTCCAATGTGATACTAAATACTTCTGAAATGTTTAAACCTTTATAGACAAATTACATGTCTTTGGAATCAGAAAAATAATTTCTACTACTTTCCAAGAAAGGACTCCTGAAGGAAAAGTTGGTCTGCCCAAGCTCGCAGGTACCTGACCAGAAAGTAGATCGTTGGTCAGCCCGGTCAAGGTAGCCTGACTTGGTCAGGAATTCAGACTAAATAAAAGACGAGACATAAGAGGAACGACCAGAGGTCGAAAAAAGCTACCAGGTGGGGAACTTTCTTTCTCTTTCCTATAAATTTGCAAATCAAGTCATCGTTTTAAATTTGTGTTTTGAGTTGGTGGACACACGGCGTTTCAAATTTGGTAATTGCTGACCTTGGTCAAGTTTATGAGTTTTGGTTATCATTCCGCATTTGTCGTTAGAGCCTGTGTAGAACGATCAAAGATCCCGTTACATAGATACTTACCAACATATTCGTTTTGTTTTATTAGTTTTAATTTCGAGGCTATTATTCAATTTCATTAAAATTAGTTGCCCTTTTACATTAACACTCACTTAGCTGCCAGCAAATTGTATTGTTTTTATTGATTTCCGAAGTTATTCATTGATCCCTACACCTTCAATACTTCCCAAAGCTCACTAATATCCACCTTATCAAAATTACAAACTGCGTGTTAGCTAAAGCCTTAACTATCCTTTAAAATAATCCGGGTAGTTCATGTGCCAAAAACAGATTTTCCTCCAGGAAATTGATTTTCCAGCTGAAGGTCAAAACCATCAGGATGTTCGCGAAAACTTTCAAGTTTGATTGTGAATTTGCGTCAGGATCCCAATTTCTTCGACGAAAATAAATTTTCCTGACACCTCGATCACAAAAGTAATTTGTTTGGAAAACGTACTCTGGAAAAAGTATGAGGTCATAACAATGTTAGATAGGAAACTTAATTTCTTGAAGAGAATTTGTTTCACACATCAGGATTTCCAAACTTATTTGTTAGCGTAAAATTGTTAGCACCTTACAGTTTTTCCCAAGAGAATGCATTCTCTTAGAACTTCCTTTGGACTAAATTCAGAATTATTTGTCAATTATTCCGGAAAAATTTAAATAGTATTTGAAGAAGAAGAATTTGACACAGGGGGCGTATTACCTCGCATAATTTGTTATTTACGAAAAACTTAAAAAAAAATTTTAATCAAGGATGTATTATGGTATTATATTCACAAATTAAATCAAGAATGGCAATCAAGTTGTAACGAGAGTATAGTCGAACCTTATCTTTGCCAATCAGGGAAAAATCTTCAATATGTGTAAATGAAGAATTTAAAAAGTAACCAAGGCTAAATTAAGAAAAATACATCTTTTTATGATATTAAATCGAAAAGTATTTGAACTACAACTGAACAAATTTTTAAACCATTTAAAAAATGTTTGGGCATATCTAGGATGGTGTCTAATAAGGTTCTAAGACATCCTAATTATATAGGAGTCATTAAAAATCAATAAGTACCGCTGAGTAACATATGAAAACTAAACATTGTTAAAAAAAATTATTTTTCATGAAATTGTGCGCTGAAAAATGAAGTAAACTATGCCTCTTTACAGGAAGTTTTAATTTCAAGGTAGTTTGCAACTTTTATGGATTTTTAAAAAGAGAAAAGGATGCCTTTCATGAAAAAATTTGAAATATAAAAATATTATTAGTTCGAAATCTTTTTTTTTTAATCTGTAGATTTTTGTCGCATTTATCTTGTATTCTTATCGCTAAAATGATAAGATTTTATTTATTACCTGAAATTGCACATTCTTGTAAAACAAAATTCTCACCTACCCGGCCTTTCGCGTGATAAACGATGATGTTTTCTGTGCCCATCACCCTCCCCGCCCCACACTTAATTCGCGAGTATTAAGTATTTCGATAATGGTTTCTACTTTATATTTTAGACTCCAAGCTATTTCCTATATTCTCCTTTTTAAGAGAATTAAAACTCTTCTCTAATTTCAAGAAAATTCCCCTTGTGATGTTGCAGATTAGCACCATCACAATGAGCGATTTATTACAAATAAAATATTAGAGATCACACGGTGGTATAACACATCGAGTATAATTCGGGACTCCATGGCTATTATTGTAAATTTAGTAAAATAAGATAATTTGATTCCGCCCCTTATTTTTCTTGTATATATTTATAAATATCGTGAAAACTTTGCGGTCTCGAGAGAGAGGGTTCAACAATCTCTCCATCCAGAGGCCTCGTCAAAGAGGATTCGCCATACCTTTTTTTTACAAGGCTTCTGCTGTCAAGAGACCTCACAGTACTTGCTTCAGGGTGATCCTGGTTTCTGTATCGCTATGTTGAGCTCCAAGGATATCTACATATCCAAGGCACGTTCCTGATGAGGATGGGCCATGGGCGAATTACTCGCAATTCTTACTAAAGGTAAGTACGTCCGATAGGAATTTGAATTTTAAAGTCGAATTGACCATTATATCTTTAAATAGATAGGAAATTTGGCCCCCGTAATCGTATCTCTCTTTATCTAATTATCGTTTGTCTCTATCGTTAAGGGTTATTCCTAAATTATACCTAGGAATAACCCAGGGCGAAATGGCCACAAAGTCCGGCAGTGGACAGGCATTTCCGCCACAATTATCTTCTGCGAGAAATTGCAGGCATTAACGTCTGTAAATTTCTCGGTATCGTTTGAGGGTTGATGGATACCCCCCCCCCCCCTGTAGCAGCAGTACGGTCCCATCCTCCAATCATCAGCCTCTAGTCCAGTGGTTCGGATTCTATGCACGAAAGGATTCGCGACTAAGGAGAATGGTGTACCGGTGGGAAAGAAGGAAGGAAGTAAGGATAAGCGAGAACAGCGAGGCAGACCAGCGGCGAGAGGCATCTTCCATCTCTCTCTTGACTGAGGAGAGTCCTATCATGGTTCACATGCATTAGTGCCTCTTCCTCTCCCCCGTTTTTCGTAGGTCCCCTCTCGCTGTGATTGACACGCCGCGCCGGGCACGCTTCTATTCAGTACTGCTTTGTAAGCCCGAGGTGTATGTTACCGCTGTGTAACTTTTGCCTCATCCACTTTGCAATAACTACAAGGTAGGACCTGAATCCCTTTAGTTTTCTTTATTTTATTTTGTTATGCAGCCAAGTCTTTTCTTCTGTTCGTTTTATCTCACCGAAAAATTTCTGGATTCCTTGGCTGTATCGACATAGTCTGTTATTAGATTATAGTGATGAAGTGCCGACTAAGTATAGCTTTATCGCCGGTGCGTGGTTATATTTTAAAATGCCCCTTGGGAAATGTATTTTGGGAACTGTAAGTATCCGAAATGATTTCTTTTCGATCGTTTATCGTCCCCATTTTTTTCGACACTCCTTGTGTCTCCTGTCCAATCTCCCGATCCTTCTAGCCCCCCTTGCCCCTCTCTCCCTGCCCCCCCCCCCCCGCCCCCCCCCGCCCCCCGCCCCCCCCCCGCCCTCGGCCCCCCCCCGGCAAAAGTAGGGGGGGGGGGGGGGGGGGGGTAAAACTCTCGTGAGCGAGAGAGAGACAACGAAATA
>JAAAKG020198473.1:9546-23822 GCA_010014905.2 Druon quercuslanigerum | reverse complement strand
TCAACCAAAGAAATGTATTTTCAACTAAAAAATGAATCTTCAACCAAAAAATTTAATTTTCACCAAAATTTAGGTTTTAACCAAGTAAGTAAATTTTTTAACGAGCTAGATAAATTTTCGACCGAAAAATGTTATATTTTCATCCCAAGAAAAATGTAATTTCAACTAAAAAATTAATTTTCAACAAAATTTAACTTTTAACCAAATCGTAGTTACATTTTTGTATTAAATAGATGAATTTTTTCAGAAAAAGATTAATTAAAAAAAATGTGACATCGTCAACCAAAGAAATGTATTTTCAACTAAAAAATGAATCTTCAACCAAAAAATTTAATTTTCACCAAAATTTAGGTTTAAACCAAGTAAGTAAATTTTTTAACGAGCTAGATAAATTTTCGACCGAAAAATGTTATATTTTCATCCCAAGAAATGTAATTTCAACTAAAAAATTAATTTCCAACCAAAAAATTAATTTTTACTAAAATGTTGGTTTTAACCAAGTAGTGACATTTTTAAACAAATAGATTAATTTTTACCAACAGAAAAGACCAATTTTTAACTAGAATTAAAAATCTTCAACCAAAAAATTATTGTTTAAATTAACTTTTATCCAGATAGATTAATTTTTTACAGAAAAGATTAATTTTTTACCTGAAGTGACGAATTTTTGAACGAAAATGTTACATTGTCGACCAAAGAAATTAATTTTCAACTAAAATATGAACCTTCAATCGAAAAAATAATTTTGAATAAAGTTTAACTTTTACATCAAAAGTTGAATTTTCAATCAAATAGTTTAATTTTATACCAAAAAGCAGGAAGGTTCAACGATATAATTACAATTTCAAACAAAAAAAATGTTCAACTAAAATTATATATCTTCAACTAAAGATTTTAATTTGCAGTTTAGCTTTTAATTAAATAGACAAATTTTCTACAATAAAACATAAATTCACAAAAAAAAATTTAAAACATAATTAACATTTAAACTGAAAAAGATTTGATTTTAAGCCAAAAAGAGTTTATTTTTCAAACAAAAAAAATTCTCAAACCAAAAAATATTTTTTCAAACTAGTTTCATTTTCAACCCAAGAAAGGAAAATATTTTTCCTAAAGAGACGAATTTTTTGCAGACTTGTTAAATTTTTTAAACCGAAAATATGAATTTTTTTACTAAATAGAATAATTTTCTACTGAAATAGAGAAATTTAAAAAAAGTTACATTGTCAACCAAAAAAATGAATTTTCAACTAAAATGATGAATCATCAATCAAAAAATAATTTGTAACCGAATTTAGCCATCAACCAATTAGTTAAATTTTTTATAAAATACATGCATTTTCCCCCAAGAAAATAAAATTTTCTACAAAAAAAAAGAATTTTTAACGATAATGTTACATTTTTGACCAATAAATCAATTTTTACAAATTTAAGTTTTTAACTGTGTATTTTAATTTTCAATTAAAAGACGCGAATTCTCATTAAAAAATGTAATAGCTGATATTTCAATTAAAAATATAATTTTAAGTTGAATCATCTGTTTTTTTTTTTTATTTTGTATCTTTACTAAATTTATAAATATCTTTTAAACTTTTTTTTAAAATTTTCTAAATTTTAGTAATCTTGAAAATTCAAAAATGATTCTTTTAAATCCTCTGAATTCTTTTTCAACATTTTATGAAATCATTTTAAGTCTTTCTTTAATTTTTAATGATTCATTTTTTAAATAAAAAAATCCGTTTCTATTTTATCAGGAATCTTGAGAACAATTTTTTATGTAATGAAAACTTTAAGAATTATTGAAAAAGCTTTTTTTTTAAATCGACAAAAATCCACATTTTGTTTAAAATTTGTAAAAGTTTCCTTAAGATTTAAATTATTTAAAAAATGTTTTAAAACTTTTTTCTGGCAATTTGCCCCCCACCCTAAAAGCGTTACTTATCTTTTGAACGGCTCAATTTGAAACAATTCGATTTTTCAACAACAACAAAAAATGTAATCCTATACAATTAAAAAAGTTTGTATTTTTTCAATACTTCTGTAAACATTCCAAATATCTTTTTAAACGGTTCAAATTTTTTAAATTTCTGAAAAATTAAATAATTGCTTTAAAATCTATCAGATTCTTTTTTGACAAATTTGGTAATATTTTGAAATGGTAATTTTTTTTTAATACTCTCTTAAAATTAAATTTTTAAAATAAAAATTCAGTTAAATTTAAAAAAAATCAAAATGTTTTAATTTATTTTAATTTGTTTTTCAATTTCCCCTCATAATTAATTTTCCAAAGAAAAAAATCATTTTAAATTTACCCAAGAATCTTACAAAATTTTGTTATTCTCTTGAAAACTTTAAAAATTCATAAAAAGCTTGAATTTCAAAATCTTCAAAAATCTACATTTTCGGTCAATTCAAAAAATAAATAACGCTCTTTTTTGACAATTTTAACACTTTTTTGATCTTTTTATTAAACTAAAACAATACTTGAATATTTTTAAGTTTGAAGCAAACAATTTTTTAATATTTTTTATTGATCGGAATTAATTAATAAATAACTTTTAACCAGTAATTATTTAATTACTATAATTATTTAAAATTTTGATTAAATTATTTTTAACTTATCACTGTCCAGATGATAATGTTGTGTGGAACTGACTCATGTTTCAGGATCTATGAAAAAAAAAATAATAAAAATTTCAATTCAATTCAATTCTATGAAATTTACCCTTAAAATTTTGATTTTTTATATTAAATGTATTTGGACCATTTTTTCTTGTAAAAAATTTTCTTTGTTTGAATTATTTTTTGTAGAAAAATTAATTTTCCAAATAAAATTGATCTTTTTCAGTTGAAAAATTAACAATCTGGTTAAAATTAACGTATTTTGATAAACATTCGTCTCTTTTCCTTAAAAATAATTCTTTTGAGTTAAAAAATTATTTCTTTGGTTAAAATTTTTTTTTTTGCTACAAATTAATACTTCAAGCTTAAAACGTAAGTATGTCCTACAATTTTCAGTTCAAAAATGTAATTTTTTAAATTGAAAATTAATATTTTTGCAAGTAAATTATTTTTATTGTTTAAAAATTAATTTTCTTTTGTTGATTATTCAATTATTTTTGTGTAATTGATTTTTCTCTGTTGAAAAGTAATTAAATAAAAATGGAAGATTTCAATTTTTGATCCAAAATTGATCTTTTTTGTTTGAAAAATCAACAATCTGATTAAAAATTTACATATTTCGATACAAATAAACCTTTTTCTTTGATCAAAAATGTTTTTTTTTACTAAAAATTAATTTTTCAAGTTGAGAACTTAAGTAAATACTAAAATTTTCAGTTTCAAAAATTAATTTTTATCATTTTTTATTTTATTTTTCATAATAAGTGTATTTGGATCGTCTTTTTTATTTTTTAAAATCTAATCGATTGAATATCAAACTCGTTACAAATTCTCGATTTTACTATTTATTGAAATAGCCTTTGCGAAGTAAAAGATAATACCCGTCTCATTTTATTAAAAATGAATATTTTTTGTTAAAAATACATTTTTTTTCTCGTGAAATAATTTCATTCTTAAAAAAATTTTTTTTTAGTAAAATTAATTTTTCAAAATTAAAACTTAGTTATATATTAAAATATTCAGTCAAAAATGTTACTTTTTGGTGAAAGAATTATTTCCTTGGTTGAAAATTGTTTTGTTTTTTTTTTTTGCTAAAATTTCATCTTTTAAGCTGAAAATGTAAGTTTAATACAAAAAAATTTCAGTTGAGAAATGCAATTTTTTTATCAAAAAATTAATATTTTTGCAAGTAAATTATTCTTCTTCTTTGAAAATTAATTTTGTTTGTGTTGATTATTTAATTATTTTTGTGTAAATGATTTTTTTCTGTTAAAAAGTAATTAAATAAAAATGGAAGATTTCAATTTTCGATTGAAAATTGATCTTTTTTTGTTAAAAAATGAACCATTTGGTTGAAAATTCATAAAATTTAATATAAGTTCGTAATCATTTTCTTGGTAGATTTAACAATTTTGGTAAAAATTCATTTTTCTTTTTCTTAAATGCAAATCTTTTTCATTTGAAAATTATTCTTCTTGTTGGAAAATTTATCATTTTTGGTAAAGAGTTTTTTCCACTAAAAATTAATTTTTTTAACTGAAAAATTAAGTATGCAGTAAAATTTTTATTAAAAAATATTTTGTTTCTTTGTTGAAAATTCATCTATTATGGTTCAACATTAACAACTATGTGATTGAAAATCCGTCCTTTTTGGTAGAATATTGAAATGTTTTGTTGAAATTTCTATTTGTTTGGTTTTTTCGTTCAAAATAATTTTTTTAACTGAAAATTAAACTATTTAATCTTTTTTTGAAAATTTATCTTTTTGAGTTCAAAATTTAACAAGCTGGTTGAAATATCGTGTATTTTGTTGATTTTCTTGTGAATTATTTTTAAAAAAATTAATTTGTTAACTATACTACTTTCGGTTGGACATTGAACTATTTTGTTAAGCATTCTTTTTGTCGGTTAAAAATTATTTTTTTGAACTGAAAATTCGTTTTTTTTTATTGAAAATTATTTTATACTGTCAATTTAAAAATTTAGTTTTTTGGGTTATATTTATGCTTTTTAGATTAAGATTCAAAATTTTTTGAAAAATCGTCGTTTTTGGTGGAATGTTATTTTTTGTGAATTTATTTCTTTAGTTGGAAACTGTAATATTTTGTTGAAAATTCAACTATGTAGTTGAAAATTTACCGATTTTAATTTAAAAAAAAAAATTATTTTATTTCATTTATCTTTTTTAGTAAAAAATTTACTGATTTAGTTGCAAATTATATTTTTTTAAATTAATTTTTTAACTATACCACTTTTGGTTGAAAATTGAACTACTTTGTTAAGTATTTTTTTTAATGGTTGAAAATTATTTTTTTAAACTGAAAATGCGTTTTTTCTGGAAAATTATTTGTTTGGAAATTAATTTGCTTGTTTAAAAATTTAAATATTTTGTTGAAACATTTTTTTTTTTGAAAATTATTTTATGCTGACAATTTACAAATTTCAATTTTTGGTTAAAATGTATGATTTTTAGTTAAAAATTCACATTTTATTAATATTCATTATTTTATTTATATTTATTTATTATTATTTATATATTTTTTTAAAATTAAACCATGTGGTTGAAAATTCGTCTTTTTCTCTTGTAGAATATTATTTATCTCGATTTAAGGTGGTAGAAAATTTAACGATTTTATTTTTTTAAATTATTTATTTATTTTATTTATCTTTTTTAGTCAAAAATTTACTGATTTAGTTCCAAATTACACTTTTTTAAATTAATTTTTTAACTATATCATTTTCGGTAGTAAATTGAACTATTTTGTTTAACATTTTTTTAGTGAAAAATTATTTTAATACTGAAAATTTAAAAATCCCTTTTTTGGTTAAAAGTTTATCTTTTTTAGTTGGCAATTCCTATATTTTCTTAAAAATTCGTCGTTTTTAACAGAATATTTTTTTTTGTGAATTAAATTCTTTAACTGTAAACTTTAATCATTGTTCGACCCTCAGCTTGCAGACATCTTGGATATCCCTCACCTAACCTAAAATGGTTCCTAACCTACCTAACCTAAAATGTGTCATGGCGATCACGTAATTTCCAGCTTCAAGAAGCGCGGACCGGAAACATCCGGTTTCTGGCAGGTCCAGAACAGAATCATCTAGAATTATCAGAAAACGAATAATTAGATATGAGTTTAAATGAGGTTAAGCCGTTGCCCGAAGATGTGGAAGTTAAGGATGACAAATTACACTTTGTTGCACCGCCAATTCAAGATAATCCTGACGGCTGGGGACCATGTGAATTACCAGAACAGTTTAAAGACATGCCGTACCAGCCCTTCTCCAAAGGTGACAGACTAGGAAAGGTGAGCGAAATTGAGAGAAATGTCAAGAGGAGATGATTCTAAAATCTGATTATCACACATTCCGGGACTCACGGAGATTCTTCAATTTTGTAGATCGCAGATTGGACGGGATCGGCCTACCAGGATAAGAAATTCACAAGTATGTATATCGCTTTTTTTCTTAATTCCGTTTCGAGATTCCTAACCTCAAAGTCGTGACGTGACTTCGGCAATTTTATTATATCTAGAAGTCAATTCTGACTTCTGCGATAATATTCGCAGATCTGTTTAGAAATAGATTTTTAAATGGTGAATCATCATTTTATGAGAGATTTCAAGGTTTGGGAATACGAAACGTCAACATATTGCGCAACAATATAGAATCAAAATAGAACCAAATGTTTTCTTATTTCTTAAGAAAGTATTCAAAGGGGAATTTTTTTTATTCGGAAGTTCTTTTAGGGTAGCAATAAAATTGATCAATTTTGACTTTTAAAAAGAAATTAAGAACAATGTGTTGAATAATTATATTTAAAACAATCCTTCTCTAAAAAATGTGTTTGTCACAAAAATCTCGAAAATATTGTGCATAATATAAGACAAAAATTTAAGATTTATTCATGTAAGATTTTATTATTACATTTTCAGTTTAAATATTTAATTTTGAACCAAACTTCGAACAAAAACAATAATTTTGTAACCAAATAAAATCAATTTGCAAGGTAAAACTTAAAATTTTTAACAAAAGAAATAAATTTTCAACCAAAAAGATAAATATTCTACTACAGAAAAGAGAGTTTCAACAAAATACATACATTTTATTTAAAATAGCTGAAATTTCAAGAAATGAAGATTTATGTTGAACCTTTTTTGGTTGTAAATTTAACTGTTTATAAAAATTCATCTTTTTGGATTTAAAAATCTGCTCTTTTCGTAAAACATTAACCTTTTGTTTAAAATTTTTATTTTGTTGCTAATAAGTCAACTGACATGGAATCTCTTTTGGATGAAAAATATCTTTTTCTGAAAATTTCTCTTTTTGATTTAAAAGTTCATATTTTCTGTATAAATGTTGCATCTTCTTGGAAAAAATGCAGATTTTTTTTTGAAAATTAAACTATTTCCGAGAAAATTTACTTTTCTTTGAAATTCCTATCTTCTATTTGAAAGTTAATTGAAATCTTTTCGAATGAAAATTCAACTCTTTTTTTTTTAATTATGTCTGTTTTAATTCAAAATTTACCTGTTTTAGTACAATTTTAATTTTTCTTGGACAGAAATGTAATTTTTTAGTTGAAAATTAAAGTTTTTTTTTTTAATTCTTCGGTTTGAGAAAAGATGTCATCTTTCTTTAATAAAAATACAAATGTTCGGTTGAAAATTTAACGTCTTTTTTTTTTAAGTTTTTCTTTTTGACTTTTAAATTTACTTGCTTTAGCAGAAATTACATCTATCTTGAAAAAAATGTAATTACTTGTTGGAAAATTTAACAACTTTGTTAAAAGGTCATTGTTTTTGGTTAAATTTTTTTTTTAATTTAAAAAGTTTAATTTACTACCAAAAAAGAGGAATTTTCAATAGAAGTGCAGATTTTTTTAATAAAGACATAGATTTCACCTAAAAGGATGAATTTTTAAACTAGTCTTGATTTACTATCAAAAAGACAGATTTTTAATGAAGATTAGGAATTTTCAGCCAAAAACTTGAAATTTTAAATAAAAAGGTTAATTTACTACCTAACAAGAGGGATTTTTAAGAAAGCAGTTTGTTTTTAACCCACAAGATTAATTTTCTACCGAAAAAAAACGAATTTTGCACAATATTATAGAATTATTATCCAAAAAGTTGAAATTTTTAACTAAAACGATCAGTTTTTTTAAACAAAAAAGTTAATTTAATATCAGAAAGACGAAGTTTCAATAAAATTTAAGAATTCTTAGACAAAAAGTTTAATTTTCAAACAAAGAGGTTAATTTACTGCCGAAAAAGATGGATTTTCAAGAAATTAGTTTGTTTTTAACCCAAAATATTAATTTTTTACCGAAAAAAGCGAATTTTCAACAATATTAAAGAATTATTAACCAAGAAGTTGAAATTTTTAACTAAAAAATATCATTTTCTAAACGGAAAGGTTAATTTATTATCAAAAAGATGAATTTTCAATAAAATTTTAGAATTCTTAGCCAAAAAGTGGAAATTCTTAACTAAAACGATCAGTTTTTTTAACAAAAAAGTTAATTTAATATCAGAAAGACGAAGTTTCAATAAAGATTAAGAATTCTTAGACAAAAAGTTTAATTTTCAAACAAAGAGGTTAATTTACTGCCAAAAAAGATGGATTTTCAAGAAATTAGTTTGTTTTTAACCCAAAATATTAAGTTTCTACCGAAAAAAGCGAATTTTCAACAATATTAAAGAATTATTAACCAAGAAGTTGAAATTTTTAACTAAAAAATATCATTTTCTAAACGGAAAGGTTAATTTATTATCAAAAAGATGAATTTTCAATAAAATTTTAGAATTCTTAGCCAAAAAGTGGAAATTCTTAACTAAAATGATCAGTTTTTTAACAAAAAAAGTTAATTTAATATCAAAAAAAGAAGGTAATTTACTACGTAAAACGAGGGATTTTAAAGAAAGTTATTTGCTTTTAACCCATAAGATTAATTTTTTACCGAATAAAACGTATTTTCAACAATATTAAAGAATTATTAACCAAAAAGTTGAAATTTTTAACTAAAATATATCAATTTTTAAACAGAAAGGTTAATTTATTATCAGAAAGATGAATTTTCAATATAATTTCAAAGAGTTGGATTTTGAAACAAAGAGGTTAAGTTACTGCAAAAAAGAAGAATTTTCAAGAAAGTAGTTTGGTTTTAACCCAAAAAGGTAATTCTTTACCGAAAAAAATCGTATTTTCAACAATATTAAAGAAGTATTAACCAAAAAGTTAAAATCTTTAACTAAAAAAGATCAATTTTTAAACAGAAAGGTTAATTTATTATCAAAAAGACGAATTTTCAATCAAATTTAAGAATTCTTGGCCAAAAAGTCGAAATTTTTAAATAAAAAAGATAATTTTTTCAATAAAAAAGCTAATTTATGATCAAAAAGACGAGTTTTCAATCAAATTAAAAAATTCTTAGCCAAAAAGTTGAATTTGTAAACAAAGAAGGTAATTTAATACCTAAAAAGAGGGATTTTTAAGAAAGTTATTTGATTTTAACCCACAAGATTAATTTTCTACCGAAAAAAAACAAAATTTGAAGAACATCAATGAATTAATAATCAAAAACTTAAAATTTTTAACTAAAAAATATCAGTTTTTAAACAGAAAGGGTAATTCTTCATCAAAAAGACGAATTTTCAATAATATTTAAGAGTTTTTAGCCAAAAAGATTAATTTTTAAAAAAGAGATTAATTTATTATCAAAAAGGCGAAATTTTTATATAATTTAAGAAGTCTAAGCTAAAAAGATGAATTTTTAAACAAAAAGGGTAATTTGCTACGAAAAGACAAATTTTTAAGAAAGTAGTTCGTTTTTAACCCAAAATATTAATATTCTACCGCAAAAAAAAACTAATTTTAAACAATATGAAAGAATTGTTAAACAAAAAGTTGAAATTTTTGACTAAAAAAGATCAATTTTTAAACAGAAAGGTTAATTTATTATCAAAAAGACGAATTTTCAATAAAATTAAAAAATTCTTTGCCAAAAAGTTGAATTTGTAAACAAAGAAGGTAATTTAATACCTAAAAAGAGGGATTTTTAAAAAAGTTATTTGATTTTAACCCACAAGATTAATTTTCTACCGAAAAAAAACAAATTTTTCATAAAAAACGAATTTTTAATAAAATTTAAGAATTCTTAGGCAAAAAGTAGAATTTTTAAACAAAAAGGTTAATTTACTGTCAAAAAGACGAATTTTTAAGAAAGTAGATTGTGTTTAACCCAAAATTATGAATCAAAAAGTTGAAATTTTTAACTAAAAAAGATCATTTTTTAAACAAAAAGGTTAATTTACTGCCAAAAAAGACGAATTTTTAAGAAAGTAGTTTGTGTTTAACCCAAAATTATGAATCAAAAAGTTGAAATTTTTAACTAAAAAAGATCATTTTTTAAACAAAAAGGTTAATTTACTGCTAAAAAAGACGAATCTTTAGAAAAGTAGTTTGTTTTTAACCGAAAAGATTAATTTTCTACCGAAAAAAATGTATTTTTAACAATATTAAAGAATTATTGACCAAAAAGTTTAAATTTTCAAATGAAAAAAAAAAATTTTTATATAAAAAGGGTAATTTACTATTAAAAAAACGAAATTTCAACAATACTAAAAAATTAATATGAACCAAAAAGTTGAAATTTTAAACTAAAAACAATCATTTTTTATACAAAAAGGTTAATTTATTATTAAAAAGAGGAATTTTCCATAAAATTTAAGAAATGTTAGCCAAAAACTTGAAGTCTTACACAAAAAGGATAACTTACTACCCAAAAAGACAAATTTTTAACCAGATTTAAGACTTTTGATGCAAAAGGTTAAATTTAAAAAAAAGAACGATTTAAAAAAAAATTTAAAGTGTGTAGTTAGTTTTTGAGCAAAATGTTGAGTCTTAAGCTAAAAAAAAGATGAATTTTTAAAGAAAAAGGTTAATCTGCTACCACTATTATAATTCTATGTCCCTGCCCTTGCCTATGAAAAAAGAGTCCCGCCCCTAATGCTCCCATTTCTCACATGAAAATCTTTTTACAGACAAATACGCATCGCAATTTGGCTCTGGAAGCCAATACGCCTACTATCACGATGAGGACGAGTCGACATTCCACCTGGTGGACACGACTCGAGTCCAGAAACCGCCCTACCAGCGTGGCCGTTTCGGCCGGCACAATCAGCGCAACATGCGCGGACGTGGAGGTCAACGGGGCGGAATGAACCAGATGCAGACCCTGAGTAAGTTGAAGCTGCGCGAGCGGGAGCGCAAGGGCCAGACAAAGCGCTGGGGTCGCCAGCAGGGCGGTTTTCGCAACAACCGAAACCAGCCGCAGATCAAAAATCGCGACGCTTCCGTGACCGTGCGACCGGACTGGGTCACCATCGAGGAAATGGACTTTCCCCGACTCGCGAAATTGTCCCTTCCGGGCGTGAAGGACGGAGAGGACGTCCTCTGTTGCGGCTCTCTCGAGTATTACGACAAGTCCTACGACCGCGTCAACGTCAAGAACGAGAAACCGCTGCAGAGAATCGACCGTGTCTTCCACACCGTCACCACCACCGACGATCCCATCATTCGCAGATTGTCGAAAACTGTGGGCAATGTTTACGCGACTGACGCCATCCTCGCGACAATCATGTGCTCGACACGGAGCAACTACTCCTGGGACATTGTGATCGAGAAAATCGGTGACAAGCTCTTTTTCGATAAACGCGACAACACCGAGTTCGATCTGCTGACGGTGAACGAGACGAGTGTCGAGCCGCCCCAGGATGACGGGAACTCGCTGAATTCGCCGCGAAACCTCGCGCTCGAGGCCACCTTCATCAATCACAATTTCTCGCAGCAGGTGCTCAAGTCGAACGAACCCCGGTACAAATTCGAGGAGCCGAATCCGTTTATTGGCGAGGAGGAGGAGGAGGGCGATGTGGCGAGTGTGGCCTATCGCTACCGGAAGTGGGACTTGAATAATGGAATTGTCCTGATGTCGCGATGCGAGCACGACGCGGTGATGCAGGGGCCCAACAACGAGACGCAGTTCCTGACGATCAAGGCCTTGAACGAGTGGGACTCGAAGCTCGCGAATGGCGTCGAGTGGCGGCAGAAGCTGGACACTCAGCGGGGCGCCGTTCTGGCCAACGAGTTGCGGAACAATGCCTGCAAATTGGCCAAGTGGACGGTGCAGGCCCTGCTGGCGGGCTCGGACCAGATCAAGTTTGGCTATGTCTCGAGGGCGATGGTGCGCGACTCGAGCAAACACGTGATTCTCGGCACCCAGCAGTACAAGCCGAACGAGTTTGCGACCCAGATCAATCTCAATATGGACAATGCTTGGGGCATTTTGCGCTGCATTGTCGACATTTGCATGAAGCAGAAGGACGGCAAGTATTTGATCATGAAGGACCCGAACAAGCCGATGATCCGACTGTATGATATTCCGGACAACACTTTTGAGAGCGAGGGCGAGGAGGAGGATGATGATGAGGCGGGGAACGATGCCTTCCAGAGTTAGGAGAGTAGCAGTTGACCTGGATTTTATATATTTTTCATTATTTCTGCTCTCTCTCCACTGAGTTTTATAGGCAGTTTTTTTGTTTTACAAGAGCATGGAGTGTTGTTGCTGTGGTGGTAATAAAAGGAGAAGCACAATTTTCAGATATTCGCTAGAATTGTTCGTTGGTTTTTTTGGGGCTATTTTTGCCCTATCTTCCACCCGTCAACAACCATTCTTAACCTAATTCAAGAATTGAAGAATTCGCATATTTTTAAAGTATTGCTAATTTAGCACCAAAAAGGCAAATTTTAAATGAAATTTAAGCATGCTTAGCCAATGAGTTGAAATCTCAAACAAAAATTAATTTACTAACAAAAAAAGAAGCATTTTTTTACCAAATTTAAAAGTTCCAAACCAAAAAGTTAAATTTCTTACTAAAAAAGATGAATTTTAAATGAAAAAGGGTAATTCACTACCAAAATTGACAAATTGTTAACAAAATTTTGGAATTCTGTACCAAAATCTTGAATTTGGAAACTAGTGTTAATTTACTACCAACAAGACAAAGTTTCAATAAAATTTAAGAGTTCTTAACCAAAAAGTTGAATTTTTAACTGAAAAAGATGAATTTTCAATCAAAAAGATTAATTTACTACCAAAAACGACAAATTTTTAACAAAATTTTGGAATTCTGTACCTTAATCTTGAATTTTTAAACCAGTGTTAATTTCTTTTTTAAAATTACCAAAAAGATTAATTTTCTACCGAAAAAAACGAATTTTTGACAAAATTCAAGAATTTTCAATCGAAAAGTGGAATTTTTAACAAAATTTAAGTATTCTAAACCAAGAAGTTGCATTTTTAATCAAAAAGGTTCATTTATGATAAAAAAATACAAATTTTCAATAAAATTCAAGAGTTGTCAATCAAAAAGTTAAATTTTTAACTAAAAAATGAATTTTAAAACAAAAATAGTTATTTACTACCAAAAAGGACAAATTTTTAATAAAATTTATGAATTGTGAACCAAAAAGTTGAATTTGTTAACTAAAACGTAATTTATTATCAAAAACGAGCAATTTTTAATAAAATTTAAGAATTCTGAACCAAAGTCTTGATTTTTTAAAAAAGAATGAATTTTTGTAATTTTTAAAAAAGTGGTTTGTTTCTAACCATTAAAGATAAATTTTCTACAAAGAAAAACAACGAATTTAAAAAAAAATTCAAGAAATTTCAACCAAAAAACTTAAATTCTCCACTAAACAGATCAATTTTTAAATTAGTGTTGATTTACTACCTAAAAAGACGAATTTTGAACAAAATTTAATAATTCTAAATCAAAAAGTTAAATTTTTAACCGAAGAAGATAAATTTTCAAACAAAAAGAATAATTTACTACCAAAAAGACGAGTTTTCAATAAAATTCAAGAATTTTCAAGTAAAAAGTTGAATTGTATACTAAAACAGATGAATTTTTAAACTAAATGGTTAATTTACTACCAAAAAGACGAATTTTCAATGCAATCCAAGAATTCTCAACCAAATACTTGAATTTTCAACTAAAAAAGATAAATTATTTAACAAGAAGATTAATAATAAAGAGGAATTTTTAATCAAATTTATGAATGGTGAATCAAAAAATTGAATTTTTAACGAAAAAGATTAATTTACTACCAAAAACGAGAAATTTTTAACAAAATTTAAGAAATTTCAACCAAAAACTTAAATTCTCCACTAAACAAATTAATTTTTAAATTAGTGTTGATTTACTACCTAAAAAGACAAATTTTCAATAAAATTTAAGAATTCTTAACCAAAAAGTTGAACTTTTAAACAAAAAGGTGAAGTTTCTACTAAAAAAGACGAATTTTGAACAAAATTTAATAATTCTAAACTAAAAAGTTAAATTTTTAACCGAAGAAGATAAATTTTCAAACAAAATGAATAATTTACTACCAAAAAGACAAATTTTCAATAACATTCAAGAATTTTCAACGAAAAAGTTGAATTGTATACTAAAACAGATGAATTTTTAGGCTAAATGGTTAATTTACTACCAAAAAGACGAATTTTCAATACAATCCAAGAATTCTCAACCAAATACTTGAATTTTCAACTAAAAAAGATAAATTATTTAACAAGAAGATTAATAATA
>JAAAKG020198463.1:0-23824 GCA_010014905.2 Druon quercuslanigerum | reverse complement strand
GTAAATTTTCAACGAAATAGTATAATTTTTAACTAAGATTTAACTTCTATGAAACGGTTCAATTTTTAACAAAAAATGGAAGTCACATTTGTAGTTTGAAAAATTAAATCTGAATAATAAAAAACTATTTTTCAATTAATAAAATGATTTATTTATTCAAACGCTCAATAATTTAAACTTATAAAATTTAAATTATGAATATTTTTGAATCGAACAATTTTAAATTAAGTGCCGTTAAACTGCCGTTTACAGTTTTCTGGTTAAAAAATATAAATCCGCCCTATTTTTTTCAATTCTCTGAAGATTGAAGAAAAAATTATAAAACTTAAAAAAAAATGTAGTTATATAATTCAAAGCAATTTTAAATTTAAAAAATTATATTTAAATATCTTTTTATGATTTAAAAAAGGTTTAATTTTTATTAGTACTTTTTAAATTGAAAAGTAATTCCTAAAAAATGTTAATTAATTATTTATATTACACATATAAGTTTTGTAAAATAGTGAGCTTCTAAATTTAAAAATACAATTCTCCTGAATAAAGTTTTACCCACGATGGAATCATTAAATTGTCAAATTAACAGATAATTTCTAAACTAAAAAATAAACAATTTTTAACAAAAAATTTAGATTTTCAACTATAACGATAATTTTTCAAAAATTAACTTTTAAAAAATTAAGACATCTTTTTACCAAGAAGTTGAATTTTCCATAAAAAAATTTTATTTTTCAATAAAAATTTTATTTTTCAATAATAATTTTATTTTTCAATAAAAATTTTATTTTTCAATAAAAATTTTATTTTTCAATAAAAATTTTATTTTTCAATAAAAATTTTATTTTTTACCAAATAATTAAATTTTTAACTAGAGAAGCTAAATTCTTCACGGAACATAAAATAGTTCATATTTTAATCAAAAACGATTTTCATTTTTAATAAAACTTAATTACATTTACCCAAAAAAGAATAAATTTTTACAAAAGCCGAATATTTGAATTTTTAACAATAATATCCATTTTTAACATGAAATGAAATAGTTAAATTTTCAGTTTTAAAGATTATTTGTTAAGAAAATAGTTGCATTTTTAATTAAATAAATAAATTTTTAACCAATAAAGATGAATACGAAAACCAAAATATAATAATAGCTTTTTTAACTAAAAAAATATTACATTTGTACCAAAAAAATGAAGTTTTAATTAAAAAATATGCCCTGTTTAACTGGAATAAGGTAATTATCGGAAACTTTTATTATTTTAAACTGAAAAAAATTATTTTTAACAAAATAGTTATATTTCCAACCAAAGAAATAATTCCTATTTAACGTAAACTATTCAAATTTAACTGCAAAATTCTTTAAAATTAAAACCAAGAATCCCTCGATTAAAATTCGAAAACAGACTCTTAAATGTATGCAGTAAAATTAAAGAGAAACATGGAATAAAAAAAAGAGGAGAGAAAAAGAATGCAACTTCAGAAAACTCTTCCTTCTCTTTTCTTTCATCTTATTTTATTTTCTTCACAGCACTAATTCAGCAAATGGATTTCTTAGAAATTATGAATTTAGGTAAGTTAAAATATTCCAAAATTTTTAAAAAAAGTTTCCTTAAATTCCTTATTTCGGTCTTACGGTTTCGGCTATCACTGTGGGCCTTCATCAGGAAAAAATTCCGTCTCTAAAATACAAAGTGTTTTTTTTAATTTATATAACCAATTAAAAAACTATAATAACCAATTAGAAACATGAAACCATGGATCCAAAAATTGTATTGCAATAAAATTTTCCACTTTTAAGAAAGTAATTATCAATTAAGTATATATCCAAACTATGGATATTTTCATTTTACATAAAATTTGTTTAAAGTATACAAATTATAATGCAATTGATTAGAATTGAAATGTTTCTATACCTAATAATCATTAAAAATTCTAATTCTAACATTTTACATTTTGAAATCACGTGCATTTGCCGCCTTACTTATCCAAGATGGAGAAACTAAGCGTCGGCTTCTAATTGGCTCAGTTTTTTTACTTGCGCGTTGCTGGACTATGTATGTATTAGATCATGCGCGCGCCTATATCATGCCTACTCTGTTTGTAATATCTCTATGGAGCGCTTCATTCGAGCCTATGACATTGTCTGCGATCGATTTGGCTTTTTGAATGATTTAGAGAATTTGAGTATATCGGAGTTACACAAGGCTGCCGTTAACTTAGTGAAGCTGTACAATGACGATCTGGAAATTAGTCATGGGAATGAGTTGGTCCACTTTGTAGCATTAATGGATGCTTTTAGAAAGAACTGCAATGTTGACAGTGAACCAAAATAAATATTCTTCTACAGAATTCTGATGAATAACAACTTAAGCACTGCATTTCCTAACATTGAGATTACGTTGAGAATTACTTGGTATTGATGGTGGCTAATTGCATCGGAGAACGTTCATTTTCCAAAATGAAAATGATAAAAAATAGGCTACGTACGACGATGACACAAAAACGTCTTGCTCAGTACAGAGAGTGATTTACTTCGAGAAATGAACTTCGGAGAAACCATTAATGATTTTGCCTCTAAGAAAGCACGTAAAGTTTCATTCACTTAGGTGTACTAATCTATCAATTGCAATGAATATTTTCAAAAAACGACAAGAAAAATATGTATTTTAATAGCGTAAATTTGATTTCCAAACGTAAAAATGAAATTATCAATAGATTTTTTCTTGCCCCGGGTCCCTACATACCTTTATCCAGCTCTGATTATAATGAATTTAAACATCGCAAATAGGTAAGATTGTATTAGAAAACTCACTTTGTTAAAAAGCAGAGTATTAGATATTCAACATAAGAATAAGGATTTTAGATTACAAAAATGTTATAAGAACGTACCTAATGTTAAAATCCCAGAAAAACTGTAACTGAACTTTTTTTAAATCATTGGAAAAATAATAAATTTAATAATAAAAAAAAACAACCAAACTTTTGAATCAGTTAAAAATTATTAAAATGAGCATAACGAAAACAAATACAACGATATTGTTTCAAGATTGAAAAAAGATATATATTAATGAAAAAGTGGCTTATAGATTAAAAACACATAGTAGTGTTTTTGCTAAAGCTTATGCTTTGACAAAGTTTGAAATTTTGCAGTTTAATGGCATTAAATTTAAAATTATTCGATTCAAAAATATTAATTATTTGAATTTTATAAGTTAAAATTTTTGAGCGTTTAAATAAATAAATTTTTATCTAAATATATACACATCCTCAATTTGTTAAAATTATATTGTCAGTGATTTTTAGTGATGAAACTTTATTTTTCGGTATTTTTTATAAATTTGTACACAAATTACATAACTAAATTCTCAGTGTGAACATTTTGAGGCAGAAAGAACTCGTTTTTTCTTTTAATTTTCCTTAAATGATGCCATTAGCTGTTGAAATTTTTATTTTTTTTATTGAATTCAAGTATTTTTGGTATAAAATTAGAATAATTTTTGTTTGAAAATTCAACTTTTTAGCTAACAAATCTTTTTTTGTTCAAAATTTAATTATTTTGTTGAAAATTATGTTCTCTAGTTGAATATTAACTGTTTTAACTGCAAAGTTACCTTGTATATTTTTGTTTCAAATTCCTGTATTTTATTGACAATTCGAATTAGTGGGAGAATATTTAAGCTTCTTGGTGACTAACTCATCGTTTTGGTTGAAAATTCTTTTAAAAATTCAAATATTTGGTTGCAAATTCATTTACTTTGTTAAAAATTCATCTAGTTTGGCACAAAATTCATCTTATTGATTAAAAATTAGTTTTTCATTATTTAAATTTAATTTTTTAAACTAAAAATGTAACTTTCATGTTTTGTTGAAAATTGAACCGTTTTATAGAAAATAAATCTTAGGTGAAAATTATACTATTTCGTTGAAAATGTACTTTTATTTTATTAAAAATTTAAGTTTTTCACTTAAAATTTAATTATTCTTAGTTTAAATTAGTTTCTGTTCTTGAAAAAACTCGTTTCCTTTTTATTTGCAAATTTACTTTAAATATTTCATTTTTTTTGGAAAATTTACGTTTTTCGATATAAATGTACTAATCTTTTTTTTCTACCAAATATTCTGTTATGTAGAAAATTTAACAATTATATTTTTTGTTAACAATTCGTTTCTTTGGTTTGAAAAAAAATATTTAGTTAGAAATTCGTTTGTTTCTTTTTATATAAAATTTATTATTGTGATAAAAAATTAATTTATTTTACTGGAAATTCGTTTCTTTTTATTTGATAATTAATTTTTTAGCTGAATCCAAGTTTGTTTGAAATTTATATTTTCAGTTGAAAACTAATTAATTTTTTTGAAAACTCGTTTTTTATAAATATACTTTCCTAACTGCAAATTGATCTATTCTAGGTTTGGTTTGTAAATTTAAATTATTTAGTTGAAAATTTATAGATTTTATTGAAACTGTATCTTTTTTTCCTAGAAAATTCACCTTTAGGGTTTACAATTGAATTATTTTGTTGAAAATTCATTCTTTGTGGTTGAAAATTGAATGATTTAATTTAAAATTTATTTCTTTTATTTTTAGATAAATAAATCTTTTTTTTTTGTTGAACCTTTCAAGTATTATAATTTTTGGTAAAAAGTGATATTATTAGATGAAATTTCATCTACTTTGTTGAAAATGAGTCTTTTTGGTAGAAATTTTTTTTTAGGTTGAAAATTCAACTATTTGGTTAAAAATTCATATTTTTGGTTGAATATTCCTCATTTAACTTTAAAAAAATTCCTTTCTCAGGATCAAAATTTATCTTTTTGATTTAAAAACTAAAGTAAAAAGTGTTTAAAATGTATTGAGAAACAAAATTAAAAAAAATTAATAATATTAATCTTTTAGGTGTACGCTTGGTTTGATACCTAGAAAAATTTAGAAATTGGAATGTTTCCCATTATTTTGACTTATTTTATTATTTAAATTTGGCGCCCTTTTCAATTTGAAGCGATACATTTTCCCGGGAAATTTAAATAATGTAATTAAAATTAATAAAGATAGAAAATAAGATTTTTTTAAATCTAATTCAAAATGCTTATCAATGCTCATTAAATTCCCAAAGCACATAAACGTCGAGCATATTCTAATTAAGTCAATATAAAGTTTTTAAAACAAAAATAAATTTATAATTTTAAATCCTTTGCGTTTTGGTGCGCTTTTTTTATCTGCGGTTTGTTTAAATTGGACCGCAAGACCGAAGGGAGGAATTTAAGGAAACTTTTTTTTAAGAACTTTTGAATTCATATCGACGGTCGAAAAAAGAGGAGAAGAAACTGGAGTCTTGCTCCAAAAAGTTTGTTAAGTTAAAATATTTAAAAAAAATCTAAGTTGAAGGCTCTTTTGTTTTGCTAATTTTCAATATTCCTGGAAAATAATATTCAGAAGTATATCGATTCAGCTACTTTGTAAACAACTTTTATTCTCCACATGTATGGTGGACAAAGGCAAACTATTATTAGTGGCTCTGGTAAGAATGACTCTGATTGACAATGTGACACGCAAGGAACGTGTGAGTGACTTACTCTAATATTCCCTTCTTTTCTTTCTTCAATTTTACTTTTAAAATAGATTCTACAAAGTTACAACTAGAAAAAAGGTGTCTATTGTTTTTTCATGTGACGTGTACTAGGGTGGCTAAGAAAAATACTTTCTGAATTTGAATAAACAATTACAACAATTATTATAAATAAAATTATCAATGTGATGTGAGTGTCCCTACATTGAATTTGACCTGATTTCATTTTAATTTTACTTTTAATTGCTTCAGAAATAGTATTTTTGAAATTGTGCGAGTAATGTCATGTTAAAAAATCTGCACGCTGCGCAGCCACATTCTCTTTTGTGAATTCTCCTTTGTGAATTCTCTTTTGTGAATTCTCCTTTGTTAATTCTCTTTTGAAAATTATCTTTTGTTAATTATATTTTGTTAATTCTCTTTTGTGAATCCTCTTTTGTGAATTCTCTTTTGTGAATGACCTTTTGTGAATTATCCTTTGTGAATGCTCTTTTGTGAATTCTCCATTGTGAATGCTCTTTTGTGAATTCTCTGTGAATGCTCTTTTGTGAATTCTCCATTGTGCATTCTCATATGTGAATGCTCTTTTGCGAATTCTCTATTGTGAATTCTCCTTTGTGAGTTCTCTTTTGTTAATTATCTTTTGTGAATTCTCTTTTGTTAAAGCTCCTTCGGCTTTAAAGAGCACATACTCGTCACGTATCTCATGCTTCGCACTTGATTTCGTCGAAAGAGAGCTGTTTATTCAGATATTGCAAATAAAGTACAAATCTCTTTTTTAATGGTTACTTTAATATTTGTTTCTTATTTTGTGTTAAATTGTATTCTTAGCAATCCGGAAAAATGTATATCATTTTAATAAATTTATATTATTACCATTCATGATATGCATTAGTATTGGAACAAAGTTATTTTTACTGTGTTCTTTTTATCATTACAAAAGCCCATTATAAAAATAAAAATTATTATTAAACATTTTATTACAACTTTTATCGATTTTTCATAAATTTAGTTCGTTTATATTCAATGTAGATGTAATTTAGGTTTTTCCACAAATTTTTTTAAAAACTTTTACGCTTATTTTTTAATTTAATTTTTTTTATCTTCTTGTTTATAAAAAAATTTATAGATCTTTTTGGGGTAAACAACTTAGTCTATTAATTTTAGTTCGTACTTTGTGCCGTTTTTTGAAAAATTTAAGTAAAAATTTTTGTTCTCATATTTTTAATTTCATTTCTTTTATATAATTTTTTTATAAGAAATGTATAGATCTTTTTAGGATGGACAAATTTAGTTTGTTGATTTTACTTCGTGCCTTGGGTCGTTTTTTGAAAAATTTAATTTTTAATTTTGAATGTTATTTTTTACGATTAAAACAAAAAATGCCTGTCCTATCAAAAATTATTAATGACGAATTTTTAATAAATTTTCGCTATTTTTTGCAAGAGCAACGTTTGTCTATTTATTTTGTATAGCTTGTGCCGTTTGTCCAAAATTTTAATTTTTTATTTTTAATGTTGATTTTTACGAATAAAAACAAAAAGTAAGCGTCCTATCGAAAATTGAATCATGACAAATTTTTAGATCTTTTCAACGCGCGCAATTTTAGTTAATTCATTTTTTTTCATATCTTGCATAGATTGGCCGCGAAATAGAATTTTTAAGTTTTTGTTATGTTTTTTATAATCAAAATTTAAATTTTCAACTTTCCGAGAAAATTAAAAAATTTGTCACGATAATCTTGTCGGTATTTAAAAAAATCAACGTGTTCAAAATTGCGAGCGAAGCAGCTGCTTGTATAAAAATTTAAATATTGTGTTGAGAATTCGTTCCATTTTTGTTGAAAAATTAATTTTTAAGTCTAAAAATTTAGCTTTTTTGTTTTGGGCTGATAACTGATCTTTTTTAGCAAAAAAACTTAACAATTCGGCTAAAAGTTGATATTTCTTTTAGTTGAATTTTCAACTGATTAGTTGAACATTCCTATAATTTGTTAAAAAATTATTTTTTTCCCGAACACTCAGCATGGTTAAAACTGGGCTGAAAACGTTAAGACTCTTCGGCTGAAAAGTTATCTATTTTGTTGGAAATTATTTTATTTGTTCTGGTAGGGAATTATTTACAACTAAAAATGTAACTAGTTCATTTTAGGTTGAAAATTAATCTTTTCTAATTGAAAAATAATAACTTAAAATTAAAAAAATCATAATTTTAGTACAAATAAAAATACTCGCTGCAGAGAAGGTTGCAGTTCAGCTTTGATGACTTAAAATAAAATTTTTTCAGCAAAATAAATATTGATTGTAATATTCAATAACTAATAACTGTACCCAGAATATTCGGTTTAAAAAATTGTCCTTGCGAGATGGATGCAGAGAACTACCATCCTTGGTTCGCTCCGCGTCCTTGAAATGATTTCTTGACCTTCTCGGATACCTCGTCATCTACTATCAGATAATCAATTACCGTTCCCCTTTTTCCTCCTAAAATTGTATATTCCCCTTCCTCATCCCCTCTTTATTTCCATTTAAGATAAACCACTCCATCTTCTCTAGGCTCTTTAACAACTTCTTTCCCTCCCGATTCAGTATTTTATCTTCGGATTTTCTTCCACGCTCTCCACCTCATTCCCTTCCTCCTCTATCTCCTCTTCACGCACTAAAATATCCTCCTATTATAAGTCTAATCTCTTGATTATTTTCTTGAATAAGTTCTCTCAAACCCTTTGATTTCTCCTGCATATCACCGTTCACATACACCCCCACTATCTTCTACCTCTCTCCTCCCATATTTATCTCTTTTACTATCACTACTTTTTTTGGCTCCTTCATCTCTTTGTTATCCTTCTCTGTTTTACATTCGTACTTTACTCCCATGACCATTTCTCCCATTGCTCTGCCTTTTTTATTCTTTCTCTTGGGTTTTTGAACCTGTTAGATGTAACCTGTTGTTAATCTTTCTCTTACACTCTCCCATCCCTTTTCATCTAGCCACGTCTCCATCATTACTACTACATCGAATTGTGTCAAATTTCTCAAAAACTTTCTATCCTTACTTCCCAAGCCTGCTGTATTCAAGTAGCATATCCTCATCCCCTCTATATTTCCATTTAAGACAAACCACCCCATCTTCTCTAGGCTCCTTAAAAATTTCATTTCCTCCCGATTCAGTATTTTATCTTTGGATTTTCTTCGCCGATCTCCACCCTATTCCCTTTCTCCTCTATCTCCTATTCTCGCACTAAAATCTCCTCCTATTATAAGTTTAATCTGTTGAGTATTTTCTTGAATAAGGTTTCTCAAACCCTTTGATTTCTCCTATCATATCACCGGCATATCACCGTTCACATACACCCCCTTTATCTTCCACCTCTCTCCACCCATATTTATCTCTTCTACTATGACCCCCTTTTTTGGCTCCCTCATCCCTTTGTTATCCTTCTCTGTTTTACATTTGTTCTTTACTCTCATGACCATTCCTCACATTGCTTTGCCTTTTTTATTCTTTCTTTTGGCTTTTTGAACTTGTTATTTGTAATTTGTTGTTAATTTCCCCCTTCCTTTCTCCAATCCATTTTCATCTAGCCACGTCTCCATCATTACTACTATATGCAATTTTGTGCAATTTCTCATAAACTTGTTATGCTTTCTTTCCAAGCCTGCTGTATTGCAGTAGAATATCCTACAATCTTTCCTACTTTCGTTTCTCGTCTCTTTTTGTTTTCTACTATTTCTTATTCCTATATCTGCCGTTCCATTCTCTCCTAGTTTTCCGACACCTCACTTCCTACTATCTCTTCCCTTTCTTCATCCCAATCACACCATACTCCGTCCATCTGTATTATCATATGCTTAACTCATGTTCTCTTTCTCTTTTTTCTTTCCTCTTCCATTATTTCCCTTAAGTTGTACTTAATTACAAGATTAGAGAAATACTTAGACGGCCAAAAGGTTGAATTTAAATGTATTAAAGACAATGATAATGAGGTTTAGAAAAGGAAGAGGAAGAAAGATAGAATGGACGGGGAGATTGGCAGCAGGGGTAATGAAACATGTATGGGGAATAGGAAAAAGAAGGTTAAAAAATTGTAGAAGGAAGATTTAGTTATTTGATAGCTAGTATGGCCGGTAATAGGTTATGGAGCACAGATATGGAGATGGAAAGAAATGAAAAAGATTTTTGTCTCTCTAAACATTTCCGATACTCTCTTATGCCCTCTCTTTATTCCTCTCTTATCGCCTTTTTCACAATAACTTTCTATCTAATGTCTAATGAGACAAACGCCGCCTTTAACTTCGCGAACATTGCTAAAATTGCCCCTTTTCCCCTTTTAATCCTCTTATTTACTAGATCGTCACATTCCTATAATTTTTAACCTCCTCTCCTTTGCTTTTCTTCACGGTTGGTATTACTACTTCTTCTTTCGATAACTCTGGTCACCTCTCTCCTCTCCATAATCTATTACATTTTATTTATGCATATTCCTTTATTTCCTCCCCCTCCCTATTTCCATACTTCATTTGGAATCCCATCTATAACAGGAGCCTTTCCATCTTTCATTATTCCTGACAGCTTGACTACTTCTTCCCTTGTTATGTCATGTTCCTTATCCCTTTTTCTACTAAATTTTCCTCCCTTCCTAAATTTTCTATCTACTCCTCCTAGCAAATATAAAAAATATTTTTTCCATTCTACCATTTCGATATCTTGGTTCACTCTTTTTCTTCTCTCTCTCTCTCTCTCTCTCTCTCTCTCTCTCTCTCTATTTACTACCTTCCAGACCCCTTCTTCCGTCCTAGCCTTCTCCGCCTCTGCTTAATTCCTTTCTAACCTCCTTCTTTTTCTCTTTACAATCCTTATCCCATCCAATTCTATTCCCCCCTTTACTAACTTCATTTTTTTGTGCACTCTAATCCTCTTTTAATTCCTTCCGTAATTTTTTTCATCTCCTCGTCCATTTATACTTTTATTAATTATAAATATACTTAAAAGTTTGCAGTTGAAAAAATTAATTTTTAACCCGATAAAAAACACGAATTTTCAGCAAAATAAATAAATTTTTGAATAAAATAGATGAATTTTCAAAGAAGAAGAATAATTTTCTACCAAAGAAGATAAATTTTCAACTAAAAAGATCATATTTCATGAGAGAAAAACTTTTCAAGATAAATGTTTAATTTTTAACTTTAGAAAAGAATTTTAAGCTAAAGAAATTAATATTTAACCAAAAACAACCAAAGTTAAAACAAAATAGTGCAATTTTTAACAAACAAATGAAGTTACGAACAAAAAGATTAATATTCTTACAAAAATGACGAAATTTCAACAAAAAATGTAATAGCTCAAATAGATTGAAATTGAAAAAAAAATTTAATATTCAAACCAACAATTCCCTGCTGAAAGCAGAAATTAACAATTTTTTAAAATACTTTTAAATCACAATTTCTTTTTCAAAAAATATGCGTTTTCAACCCAAAGAATAAATTCATAAATTACAACGGATGAAATTTTAAACAAGAAAAGTAATTTTTTTAACTGAGAAAGGTCAGTTTTCAACACAAAAAAAACCACAAATTTTCAACAAAATTTCTAAAAATGCAAATAAAAAAAATTAAACGTAGGCAATGCAGTTAAATTTTTATAGTTCAAAAAATTCATTTTTTAAAAACATTATTTAAATTAAAAAAAAAAGAATTTCCAAACAAAATAACAAAAAAATAGAAGAATCTTCAAACAAGAATAATAATTTAATACAAAAAAAATTTATCATTTTGAAATTTTTTCCTTTAGAAAACGATACATTTGAAAATATCTTTCCTGGCTTGAAAATGAAATCTTTTTTAGTTGTAATAGAATTTTTTTTATTCAAAGCTTTGCCTTTTTAGTAGAAAATTCTTCGTTTCGTTTGGGAATTAATTTGCTTGGCTAAGATGTAAATATTTGGTTAAAATTTTCTTTTATTAGTTTTTTTTACTGAAAATGTAAGAATACGATTTTTTATTAAAAATTTATCTTTTATAATTTTCAATTCAACTATAAGGTTCAACATTTACCTTTTTCATTGTTTTTAATTGTGCATTTACTTCTTTGTTTAAAAATTAAAATATTGTATAGTAAATTCGATTGTTTTTTTCGTTGTTCAAAATTAATTTTTTTAATTTAAATCTAAACAGTTTCATTTTTGGTTAAAAGTTTCTTTTTTTCCGTTGAAAATTCATTGATTCGGTTGAAAATTACAATATTTTGTCGCAAATTAAATTTGTCATGTAAAAATTTAACTATTCCATTTTTGGTTAAATATGTTGTTTAGCTATAATATTCATTTTTAAAATTAAAAACTTATAAATTTCGTTGAAATTTTCTTGTTTAAAATTCATCTTTTTAGTAGAAAATTATGCCTCTTGCTTGAAAATCCATCTATTTTAGTTAAAAATTCATTTTTGGTTGATAATTTAACTGTTTGGTTGAAAATTAAATTGTTTTTCGGTTAAAAAATAACATTTTTTTTTAAACTGAAAATTTGGCTCTATCATTTTTTGTTGAAGATTTATCTTTCCTAGTTAAAAATTGATTTAATTTTTCGTTTTTTATTAAAATTTTTTGTTGAAAACTTATTTGTTTTTGTTTTTTTTGCTTCAAAAGTTGTAAAATGAAATGTTTTGTGGAAAAATCTGTGAAAACTAACCCACGTACCTTTAATGATCCGAAATCGACACCTTTCATTTTTTTCATTTGACTAAAAATTGTTTGCTTTGACAAAACAATTTTTTGTGTAAAAAATTTTCTCTTTCTGTAGAAATTCGATTTTTTATGGTTACAAATATAAGTGGATAAAATTTGATCAGTTTTTGTTGTAAATTAACTGTTTTGTTGAAAATTAAAGTGTTTTGTAGTATTTTTAATAATTCGTCTTCTTTGCCTGAAAACTAAGCATTTAGGTAGAAAATTCGTGTTTGTAATAAAAATGATTTATATTTGATTCAAATTAAATTACAACATTTGTTGTTAAAAATGGAAGCTTTAGGTTTTAAAATTCCACAATTTGGTTAAAAATTATGAAACTAGCATCACATCTATTATCCAAACTATTTAGTTGAAACTGTGTGTACATTATTGATTAAAAATTCATCTTTTTGCTGTAGAATTAATCTTCTTGGTTAAAAATTTATTAATTTACTCAAAAATAGTTGATTTTTTAAACAAAAAGATAAATTTTTAACAAAAGTGTTCGAACATTAGTTTAGTCAAGCTTTAGTCGCTAGGTCAGCTGCAAGCAGATACGAAGAACCCTACACTACAGAAGGAGATCCCAAATTTCGGCTACCGATATGGGGACCCTCTTTCGAGCTCCCTCTAAGTGGTCTCCCTGAAGAATTCAAATGGCTCCGTAGTGTAGCTCGTGTTCTTAAACACCATCATTAGGGTGTTGAGAGGCTTCCTTTGAGAGGCTGTCTATCCAGCCCCCGACGACTCCCTGTTCACTGGCTGCTGGGCTGCCTTGCGCCTCTTATCAGACTTTGCCCTCCCCCTATCCTGGTAAGGTGTCCTCTGAGCCTCTTTCTCCCTTCTAGACCTCAGTGCTTGTTATCGGTGGTTTAGTTACCGATGTTCCACCTCCCACAGCTGTAGCAGTAGCCTTTTGCGCTTACCTCATCAGTCTCTTTTTCAGGGAACTGTTGATGCGTTTCAGCCTTTCGGGGTACATTGGCCGCTCTAGCTTCAATAGCCTCGTTTAAAGGGATAATCAATTCCTAAGCTCACGTGAAAGCTGGGGTCACAGCTACTCCATTAGTTTAATCACCTGGTGTACCATGGAGGCCAGTAGGACACCTTCGTAATTCCTAAATGCCAAGGTACTGCAGGAATGATCACTCTACGCCCATAGCTTAGGGTCGTGGTCACATTGATTGAGGAGCTTAATGGATATCCTTGTGTAGGTCGCCATACGAACGTAGGTCTGTTTCTTGGTCGCTGTGTGGGCTGTCAGTCATTCCTGTCCGGATTCAAAAAACTAGAAATCGGTCCGGGAGGGACCTCAACCCAGGAATCCGTATCCATACAAATTCAGGCCGAGGCACGTTGGATCCCAATTTCTCACACGCTTCAGCTTTACCACCAAGTGCAAGATTCTACAGCCCCCAGGGGTGGTAAGTGGATAGTGAGGCATCCAATATTTCACCTAATGTCTTAAAAAGCATACGTGAACACAATCAATAATATGGTGGGTATTGTGAATCAAGAAGCTTCCCCAAACCAGGGACTCCTAAAAGAATTGATGCCTTTCTATGTTTACCAACAACTTCCCATTAAAGAAAAAAAGAGTATATTTTATATTGGGATGTCACTATCCAGACAGATTATTATATCCTCGCCAGTTGCCACGACATCGTGATGCATGAGGAAAAAGGCGCAGAATCATCGACCTTGCTTGTCAACTTAACGGGAACCTCCAGGCAATCTATCAGCGCTATATCACTGATTGAATCTATCATTTAGCGCAACTATTATATTTGGTAACGCTATTTTATTTGAGTCACGTATTCGTTCACTCAATCAAAATATAAAAATCACTGGTTGGCCCGTGAAATTCAGAATATTGATTCAAGCAGTGAAAATTTCACTAGTTGAGTCTAAAAAAGCAAGTTTCTTTTTAACAATATTTCGAACCAATTTTTTGCATAAGGCTGAAACCCATTTTACATATTAGATGAACTTTATAACATGGGAAATATAATAGACTGTTGTTGCGCTGGATCCTTTCTTTGATTCAAAGAAGTTCGTTTAAAATAAAAACAACACTTTCTAGGTGAATAAAAGGCTTTGTAGTTGTTATTGTACATTTCCATCGTTATATCATTCACAGAGGGTCTCACACTAGAAATTAAATCAGTAAACTCTTGAGAAATCACGTATTAGCATTTTAATCGCTCTATACGTTAATTTAAACAAGGTTAAGAAAATATAAATCGAGACTGACGAAGAAATAGATTTAAAGAACTTTATTTAAGCAGACTCCATCTAAAAAAATACCTTCAAATGAGCCTAGGCACACAACAAACTTGACCTACAGGCGCATTATACCGAATTCAGATATATTCATATTGTCTATAACAGTCCAAAAACAAGCTCCTGTAAGTTTATATATTTTAATACCAACTAATTTTTTTCTCATTGAAGGATACCATAAGTTAGGCAATCTGTCAAAAATAAAAAATTCTTGATTTTAATAGCATGTTCCAAACTCATAATAATCTAATCAAGATTGTTGTCTTCCATATAACTTATTAAGTCACCTAAACGAAGGAGGATAGGTCGCTGTCGTAGCGGTATCGACTGGGACGAATGTGCTAACTCTGGTGTATAAATTGTCGTAAATTCTCCAGTATAGATTTTACGAGTTGATTGCACTGTTATGAAAATTCTATTCTTATAATCAGGATTTCGCAGTCGCTTGAAGTTCTTGTAGGATTGGAAAGATTCAGCTTTCAACCATAGGTCTGGTTCTAAATGCACAAGCGCTATCTTTCTAAGCGGTTCGCTAGGAGTCGCATCTGTATGTTCGTTGCTTTCTGCGTGCCGTACGCTTGCAGTAAAACATCGCGAATCTAAGGTTTGTAAATAAACGTAATACTCCTGGAAATTAGGAGAGATTTCCCAACACTTCAGGAAGTTTTTTTGTGCCAACGCAAAGTTTGCTGGTAGAGCGTTCGGCACACACGTCGTATTCTGGAGTGCGTGTACGAAAAAAGAGGCAGCGTCCACTTTGGCAGTAACGGTAAATGGCTCCAAAAAATCTGGAAGTCCAGCAGCGCCTAATTTTTGAGGCAAAAAAGTAATTTTTATTAAGTTAATCCAGACTGTGGCATTATATAAAAGAAAGATAATTATGAATACAAATTTCCTGAAAATTTTTTTTCAAATGACACAACATCTGAAGAAACTATTGAATACGTTCATGGTACATTAGCATTTTGTTGACACACAGAGATGCTTTTCCGGTTAATAACCAGTAAAAATTTTGCACCTCCAAGAGGGCTGATGATCAGGATGACTAGCTCAACAGCGTATTCCGGATGTAACGCTCGCAACTCCCTTATAAGTTCTTTTTTCATTCTCCTTAGCTGTCATGTTTCCTTTGACGGGCACCGAAAATTTGATAACGAACATAGATTGTTTCTCAAAACCAAGGAGAACTATTTAAAATCTCGAATGCACAACAGAGATAGTTCTCGAGAATATGAAGTTCCAATATATGCAACACTTCTCAATTTCGAGAATTGACTCCTCACGCAGTTTCACTTCATCGCTGGGTTGTTGATTTCACCCTGGCGGGGTAAGTTTCTACTATTCGTTGTGAAAACGAATTCAGCTGACTTTAATAACGACGTCAAGAAATCAACATAACAACTTTAAATCAGATCTTAACAACATTGACGTCGAAACTATTTAATAATGAATATATATTACAGAAATATTCTTTTGAATGTAAGAAAATGAATTTGTTAATGAAAATCTCATTTGTTTATAAACAAATGATATTTTTACTAACAAACTAATTTTTGCAAATTCAAAAGCATATTTCTGTAATAGACATTCATAAATAAAAGTGTTGCCTTCACAGTTATTAATATCCGTTTAGCCGTTTACGAGAAAAATGTTAGACATGTGGAAACATTATAATTTCCTTGTTATTAACTTTTATAAACAAAATTTTTCAACACCTAAGCTTTAGAAAATATCTACAACCATAAATGCTAAAGAAGAAAATTGGAAATAGATATATAGCAAAAAAATTCAAAAATGCATATAAAAATGGCAGATATGAGACTATTCTATTTACCAATGCAATTAGAGAAAACTTTTTATAATATGAAGAACTTTGCCCCAAAAAGGATCTGGATTTTTTCGAAATAAGGAGAACTAAATTGCGCTAAATTTTATCAACAGTTTCACTAATGAATTTTTTACAAAACTTTTTAGAAAATATACGCTCTTATATAATATGTGTTGGAATAAATCAGCAAAATATTTGTATTTCATAAATCTGATTTCCTTCACTTTTAAGGCTAAAAGTATAAAGATAAATTAATAAAATTATTCTTACCAATTAAATTGGAGTAAACCGCTAATGAGACGAAGAAGAGTGTCCTAATTAGGAACTGCATTTTCTCGAAAAAGAGAAAACTGATTTAGGCTCACTTCCCTCAACAGATTTACGAATGAAATTGCTGCAAGATAACTTAGTACATATATGATGTACATATATGATAGCTTTGTTTAAAAAATATTTGTATTTCATTGACCTATTTTATTCGTTGTAAAGGCGATAAGAGAAGATTTATAGCTGAGAGATGAAAATTATGTAAAAGCAATTCACAATCAAGCGCTGAACAATATAAAATTTATTACATTATAAAATTTATGTAAAACCTTGAGATCCAGAATTTGTCATGTGTAAAATAATTATAAATAAAGCTTATTGTGTTCGAAACTAAAAAATATCTTGTGCAAAACATTACAAATTTTAAAATTAATTTTTCCAGTTTGATTGTACGGCCTTAAATAAAAATATCCACTGGATAATTTAAATGTTGAGATAATGCAAATTATAGCATGAAAACATGATCAATCTGAACGGAGAAACCTTTTGCTGCAATATTTGCTAAAAATAGGACTTGATTTTATTATTTTTAGTTTGGATTGGAGGGCAATATTTACAAAGGACTATTGTAACGTCGAGAAACCGGAGCATCATCATCTGCGAACGCTAACCCACGTACCCTTACTGTTTCGAGATCCACACCCGTCTGCATCATATAGCATTTCCACTTTACTATTTCTCATGTTGAAAAATTCTGTACTTTAACCTCCCTTAATTTTTTTATAAAGCAGTTTCTTGCTTTTTTCAAAGTCGTTTTGTATTTTATTATTTTCTTCTGTTCTAATTCTATCTTTGTTTTCCTTAACTAGTCGCTTGAGCATCCTCTTTTTGTAGCTGTAATCATTTTTAAGTCTATTTCTTTGTTTATCGCTAAAGCCTGCGATGTTCCAAGTTCTTCTGTATGCTTTTTTCTATGCTTTTTGGACAGCCTGAATTTCATCATTCTACTATGCATCACCAGATATCCTTTCTACGACCGCAGTACCACACACTTCGATCGCACATCTAACAATGATCTCCCAGAACTTAATCCATCCTATGTCTATATCTTCGTTTCTTATAAGCGCCTCTCAAGTTGCTCTATCTATGCGTTCGTTTATCTTATTTTGAAAATCTAATCGTATTTCAGGTTCCTGTAAGATCTGAATTTTAATTCGCGTCTGTTTCGTTTTTGTGATTCTCTTTTTTGTCCATCCCTGATATGCATATTATTTAGTTTTTTTGTTGAGATTTCACATTTGTTTAGTTGAAAATTCAACTATTTTCGTACAAAAGGGTTTTTTTTGGTTAGAAATCGATTTTTTATCGAATAGTTGAACTATTACAAATTGCTAATCCTCATTGAGTTAACAATTCAACTATTTGGTAGAAAATTAAAATATTATGTTAAAAAATCGCCTTTTTAGGTCGAACGTTGCATTTGTGGTGTCCTATAGCTTTATCTCTGAATAGTCCACTAAAATAGTCTCTCAAGGCGTCTGGTAACCCGTCTGTATCATATAGCATTTCCACTTTACTATTTCCCATGTTGACAAATTCTGTACTTTTACCTCCCTTAATTTTTTTATAAAGCAGTTTCTTGCATTTTTCAAAGTCGTTTTGTATTTTATTATTTTTTTCTGTTCTAATTCTATCTTTGTTTTCCTTAACTAGTCACTTGAGCATCCTCTTTTTGTAGCTGTAATCATTTTTAAGTCTATTTCTTTGTTTATCGCTAAAGCCTGCGATGTTCCAAGTTCTTCTGTATGCTTTTTCTATGCTTTTTGGACAGCTTGAATTTCATCATTCTACTATGCATCACCAGATATCCTTTCTACGACCGCAGTACCACACACTTCAATCGCACATCTAACAATGATCTCTCGGAACTTAATCCATCCTATGTCTATATCTTCGTTTCTTATAAGCGTCTCCCAAGTTGCTCTATCTATGCGTTCGTTTATCTTATTTTGAAAATCAAATCGTACTGCAGGTTCCTGTAAGATCTGAATTTTAATTCGCGTCTGTTTCGTTTTTGTGATTCTCTTTTTTGTCCATCCCTGATAAGTATATTATTTAGTTTTTTTGTTGAGATTTCACATTTGTTTAGTTGAAAATTCAACTATTTTCGTAAAAAAGGTTTTTTTTTGGTTAGAAATCGATTTTTTATCGAATAGTTGAACTATTACAAATTGCTAATCCTCATTGAGTTAACAATTCAACTATTTGGTAGAAAATTAAAATATTATGTTAAAAAATCGCCTTTTTAGGTCGAACGTTGCAGTGGTGGTGTCTTATAGCTTTATCGCTGAATAGTCCACTAAAATAGTCTCTCAAGGCGTCTGGTAACCCGTCTGTATCATATAGCATTACCACTTTACTATTTCCCATGTTGACAAATTCTGTACTTTTACCTCCCTTAATTTTTTTATAAAGCAGTTTCTTGCTTTCTTTAAAGTAATATATCCCCCCCCCCCAGATTTCAGATTTATAGATAGCCTCTAAAGTATGTTAAGAAAATTCTTATAAGTTTCGATAAGTTTTGAGAGATACTAGTACAAATGATTACGAAAGAATGAAAAATATTTGCGAGTAGGAAAAGTCTGTTGTGATGGCGTTGATGGCGTTGGTGGTGTTGTTTTAGTATAATTGAAAGGAAACAAACTTAAAGCATCATATACCTGTAGTGAAAATTCAAATATTTATTTGCTTTAACAATAAATATTACGCTTTACAGTAATTTTTAAATGCGTCTCTAATTTTTTCGTCTGACTTTGAAACACAAACACTATTGTATTTCAGTTTGTTATTCTCTTGACTTTAATTAGTGTCCTCTTGGTGCATACACCTTACGTAAAATTCGTAAAAATCCAGGTATGACATGAATAATCTCCTCGCTGTTATATGGTATTTGCTCAATTTCCCCTGGTGTCAAACGAGTATTTAACCCGTTATTAGCGTTCGATAAAACCGGAAGTTGATTAATATCATATATTTGACGCAGTAAACCAGACACTACCACTCCAATGATAAAACCATCTCGTGCTACCTTTCTTTTCTCAAAATCAATCATGTATATTGAAATTAATTCATCTGGCTCCAAACTGTAATATTCAATACCTCGGCTAATAGGTTGAAGTTGTCTGTGACGCTGGTACACTTCAGCTAATACATCTGGTACTGTAAAAAGAAATAGAAACGATTGCAGTTTTATATGTCAAATATGGAACACAGAAGTTTGACGCATTTTTATTTATTTATTTATTTTTAATTCTAGAGCATATTTGTTAAGATTATGTTTTGTTTAACATTTAGGAAGGGTCGAACTTCCGGATTTGCAACAACGCTAACCGCATGGCAGTGACATAATATTATTATTCTTACAAATGCAATTAGAGCATTAGGAATAGAATTGCGAAATTTATACAATTAAAATGAGTAAAAAGAGTTTATTTGGCTAACCTAAAAAATAATGTAGATAGAACAATATAATAAAAAATAATATAGTATGTTTCGCCATCGGATATATTTACATTCACGGAAGAAGATTTATAGCGGTGACATGAAAACGATGTAGAGGCGAATCCAAATTAAAAATTGAAGAATATAAATTTTTGGAAAACTTTCAACATTTAAAAATTAATTATTAAGTTTGAGCAATCTGATGTTTGAATCATTAGGATTTTAACAAATTGGTAGAAAACTACTTTTCTTGGTAAAATATTTATCGTTTTGGTTAAAAATAAAACAGTTTTCTAGAAAGCTCGAATTTTTGGTTTGGAAAATCCAAATTTGAGATATTCTTTTTCTCTATTGCTGAAAAATATATTTTACATTGACAATTTCAAAATTAATTATTCATCTTTTATTTACGGTTTTACGTGGAAATATGAAGTGAACAATGCAGAATGCAACTGCGCAATTGAAGTGTGCAATTTGATATTTAGACCATTCAGATTTAAACAAATTTAAATTCATAAAATTTTATAACGTGGAAATTTTGGATACTTTTAAGTTTGCACGTTCAGAATAAATTCGCTTAAGATAAAGTTAAATCAACAAGGCTTTTTTATTTAAATGTTTGTATAGTATGGTAAGCATCCGCTAATTTTGCTCATAAGTTTTCTCTTCCATCTTATAGACTGTTATTAAATATTAAATTAAATATTAAATTATTTTTCATATCATGTATTAATTTCTAATATATTATACATAATGTCAATTTCATCAGCATTACAAAAATTATTTGACTTGGAAGTTTGTTAAACTGCAATAATTGCATTCTATAGATTGCGAATCTAAAAACATTGTCCATTTTCTTTCCTATCTCAAACAGTTCACTAGATGTTTGTAGACAATGAAAGTCTTTATCCTTTTATGAAAAATTTTATATGCCTGTAGTTGTTGAGACCGACAGGTTCCAAATTTTTAATTTCTAAAACAGTTATTATAAAATTACAAGATTTATGGTTTGTGCAATTTCAATCTGTAGCAGATTTCAACTTTTTGTCCCAACCTATCGAGATGTTTCCTGGAAGTAGCAGGTCATTTTAAAAACATTTTGTTTTTGATTTTGGAAATTTGTTTGGGATTTTGGGAATTAGGGATTGGGAATGTAGCTAAAAATTTACAAAATGCAATTAAAATAATAGATAATTATGGTACTATTGTATTTACCAATGCAGTTGGAGAAAACTGCCAACGAGATGAAGAACAGTGCCCAAAGAATGCTCTGCATTTTCTCGAAATAAGGAAAACTGACTTGCGCTGAATTTTATCAACAGTTTCACTGATGAATTTTTTACAAAAAGTTTTAGAAAATATACGTTCTTATATAATATGTGTTGGAATAATTAGTGGAATATTTATATACCATAAATCTAATTTCCTGCATTTTGTAGGCGTTAAATGCAAAGATAACTTGACTGTGTGTATTCATCTAACAGTAATTAAAATGGCTTCCATTTCTCTAACGGAATGATTAATATAATGTTTGCAAGATATTATGAAGCGTGTCACGTCATCAGTAACACTCTAATGAAATATAAGAGCGGAGCATGAAGAATACTTTAGATCGATTTAAAACTTAACTTTGAAAAACGAAAATTAAAACTGTGAATGATAAGGTTCAATATCTATTTAAAATATATCCGAATAAATTTCTCGCTTTAGTAAGTTTTAAAAACTTATAGCACTTCTTTTTACCAAATTATACTACATGGTTTTTATCTAGAATTTATATTTTTACATTCTTATTATAATGAGAAGATATTGATCTTATGTGAAAAATGACTTTCGCGGCATACTTCACAAGTATGTTAAATGAAAGGACGGGTTCGCCAGCCAGCGTTTCACAATGAAAATAATATTTTAAGAGCTATAGCATCTTCAAAATCTAAAAAAAAAAACGAAAATGTGTGCAGTGACAGGTGGTGAGAAATTTTTGCGGATTTTGTGCGGAAGGTAGGAGTGGCGTTTGAGGGTGGAAGCCTAGGAGGTTAGTAGAGTTGCGAGGGTTGATTTGGGAAGTTAAAAATTAATTTTCATTGTATTTGTAAGGTGTAATTTGGCTAATTAGGGAAATGGATGTTAGGTTGCAAAGGGAGCGGGGTAGTTTTGTAGTCAGGAGTTCGGGTCTTTATTGTGGACAAGGGTGTTGCTCGTAGTGCTGTAAAGGTAAAGCGGGAGGTAGGCAGCGAGAGTACTGGCAGTGCATGAAGTGAACTCGAAGGGGATGAAATTTCCATCAGGCGCTAGCGAAGAGGAGGATCTCTTGAAGAGGAAAAGATACAGCAAAGAGAGTCCGGAGAAAAGCGCGCTAGAGAATCCCTTTAAAAAGAGCGTGCGGATACGTAATTCAACCCCCCCCCCCTATAAAAATGGAGGGGCAGACAGAGAAGGAGGTTCTCGGGGTGCAGATAGACTAGGTCAGAGGGTTGAAGGAGGACGTAAGGGGGGATATGGAGCAGATGGAAGGTATGAGGGAGGACCTGAGGGTAAGAGAAGAGAGATGCGAAAAGAAGTTAAAAGAGCTGGAAGTATTGCAGAGAGAAGTGGCGTCGATAAAGAAAGAAAAATAAGATAAAATGAAGCAGATGGAAGAAGAGATTAGGAAGTGGAAGAAAAGGGCGGAACAAAGGCTCATGAAGGTGGAGGGCAGGTCAGAAATGGAATTAGTTGACAGGGGGAGAGCGAGAAGCAAGGTATTTGGGAGAGGGTGGAGAACATGATAGAAGAGAAAGTGGGAGAGTATAGGAATGAAAAGCAGGAGAGGGCAGATAGGGAAAGGATAAGGGCAATAGAGGTAAGGATGGAAAGAAGAGAGAAGGCAGATAGGAGAAATAATATTATAATAAGAGGATTAAAGTTAAAGATCGCGGAAGAAAGGGAGGGGGTGGAAGCACTGCTATAGAACATACGGTAGGTTAAAGGCAAGATAGGTAAATTTAGGATGAAGGGGAGAAAGGAGAATAAAGTGGCTGTTGTGAAATTGGAGAGCTGGGAAGAAAAATTGGGGGGAATGCGTAACAAAAATAGGATAAAGGACAAGCAAGTTTTCATCAATCAAGATTTGACGAGGAAGGAAAGTGATATGCAGAGTATGTTAAACCACAGGGCTGGGAAGGACAGGAGTGAAGAAAGAGCGACGAAGGTAGGGTATCGAAAAATAAAAATAGAGGAGAAAATGTGGGTATGGGATGAGGAGAAGGGGGTTTTGAAGGAAGTGCAGAGGAATTTGTTTCGTGGAAAGAAGGGGGGTTGGAGGTGGGAGTAAAGCAAGGCGGAGGAGTGGTAAAGGTACAAGTAAAGATGAGGATTTCTGTAGGTATATCGAGGATAGTGAGGAGCCAAAGTTTCCAAGGGGGTATAGTTGGAGGCTACAGGAGACGGTCAATGTAAAGAGGAAAGGAAGGACGAGTGGGGGAATTATTACAGGGGTAAGGGATGGATTAGAGGAAAAAGACCATGGAGAGGTACAGGGCGTGCAAATCAGGGCAGTAAAGATAGGAGGGGTAACATACAAGTTTGTAACTGTATACAATAAGGATGGAATGGAAAGGGTTAAAGAAAGGATGGAAGACGTAATAGGAGATTAAAATGAGGATATGGTTGTACTGGG
>JAAAKG020198452.1:268-23825 GCA_010014905.2 Druon quercuslanigerum | reverse complement strand
ATAATTAAAATTTTAGATTCTGTTTAAATTTTCTGAAATCTGTTGAAGGTTTAAATTAATTTCAAATCTTTTCGAAACTTCTAATTTTTTTCAGAAATAATTCAACCTCTAAATTATTAAATTAATTAATTAATAATGATAATATATTAAGAACAATAATAATTAATAAATAAATTTAAAATGTAAAATCAGAAAAATTGGTAATGAATCGAAAATATAAAGTTTCCATTTAAAGTTAAGAGTTTGTGAAAATTTGTAATTCTATAAAATTCAGAATCCATAAGTGAACCTGCCAGTTTCAGGCAGATAATATGAAATTTACGTAAACTTGAGAAAATTTATGAGTCTCAATACACGCCGTTTATTTTATATGCCAATCGATCGAAAATTTAATATGGAACTGTAGATAAAGATTGATAGTGATTGATAGGAAACAGATCAAGATAGATCAAATTTTTTTATTATGAAATCAACAAATAGTCACACTATTGGTCAGATTATTTTTTTAGTTAAACAATTTTTTTAAATTAAGATTTATAAAAAACAGATAGAGACGAAGTTTAATAAGAAATCTATAAATAGTCATTATTAGTAAATAAAATAATTTTTTTTTAATATTCAGCACATTAGTTTGGCTACTTTTTTATTTTTTTTTTATTTTTTAAAAATTGATAGAAAACAGATGGAGTCTTAGTTTATTAAAAATCTACAAATAGTGAGACATAAATATAAAATAATCCAAAAATTATTTGTGAAATTTCTAAAATTTATTTTGTCTATTTAAAAAAAATATATTTTTTATTTTGAAAAAATGTTCCAATAAATATTGATAGTGATTGATAATAAACAATAGTAGGTAAAATTTAAATTTTTACTAATAAATCCAAAAATAATCAGTCTATAATAGAAGATAATCCAAAAATCATTCGTTAAATTCCTGAACATTATTTTATCCATTTTTTATTTATTATTTTTTTTAAAATCCGAAATAAAAATTAATTGTGATTGGTAAAAAACAGATTAAAATAGAGTAAAAAATTTTGTCAGGAAAACCTAAAATAGTAAGACAAGAATAGAAGATAATTCAAAAATCATTCGTTACATTTCCGAACATTATTTAGTTTATTTTTTTTATTTTTTTTATTAAAAGCATTTAAAAAAAAGATTTAGCACATTATTTTGGTTACTTTTTGATTATTTTTTTATTTATTTAAAAAAAAAGTCAGACAAAAATAGAAAATAATCCAAAAATTATTTGTAAAATTTCAGAAAATTAGTTTGGCTACTTTTTAAATTATTTTTTAAAACAAATTTTTTCTATTTTTTTATTTTTAAGCATTTTTAAAAAGAAATATCGATATAAATTAAATCGAAAATAAGGTTATTAGGAAATTTGAAAATAGTCAGACAATGCTAAAAAATAACCCAAAAATAATTCGCTAAATCCCAGAACGTTATTTTATCTAATTTTTAAATTATTTTCTTAATTTAAAAATTTTTTAAATAAATATTAATAGTAAATGACAATGAAAGATGGGGAGTTGTAAAATTGCAGAACCTTATTTTGGCTGCTTTTTTATTATTTTTTTATTTAAACAAATTTTGTAAATAAAGATTTGTCAAATGCAGATAGAGACGTATTTTAGTAGAAAATCTACAAATAGTCAGACAAGAATAAAAGATAATCCAAAAATCATTCGTTAAATTTCAGAAAATTATTTTATCCATTTTTGATTTATTATTTTTAAAAATCTTAATTAAAAATTAATTGTGGTTGATGGAAATAGAGTTAAAAATTTTATCAGGAAAACCAAAGATAATCCAAAAATCATTCGTTACATTTCCGAACATTATTTTTTTCATTTCTTACTATTTTTTAATAAAAGTATTTAAAAAAAAGATTCGGCACATTAGTTTGGCTACTTTTTTATTTTTTTTTATTTAAAAAAAATGTGGTACAGATTGATAGAAAATAGATGGAAACGTAATTTATTATAAAATCTACAAATAGTCAGACAAAAATAGAAAATAATCAAAAAAATATTTGCAAAATTCTTGAAAATTATTTTTTCTATCTTTAAAAAATATTTTTTTTTTTTAAATGTTCCAATTATTATTGATAGTGATTGACAATAAACAAATGTAGATAAAATTTAAATTTTTGCTTGAAAATCCAAAAATAGTCAGACAAAAATATAAAATAATCCAAAAATTATTTGATTATTTGCAAAAATCCTAAAAGTTATTTTTTATATTTTTAAAACATAATTTTTATTTAAAAAAATATTTCAATAAATATTGATAGTGATTTATAACAAACAAGTGTAGATTAAATTTAAATTTTTTTTAAGAAATCCAACAATAGTCAGTCAAGAATAGAAGACACTTCAAAAATGAATTGTAAAATTTCAGAAAATTAGTTTGGCTAATTTTTTTATTATTTTTTATAACAATTTTTTTTTTAAATCAATTTATGGAAAAAACCTTATTTTTTCCATAAAAATTTGGAAAATCTAAAAAAAAATCATCAAACGAGAATAGAAGATAATCCAAAAATCATTTGTAAATCGTCAGTAAGTATGTTTGGCTACTTTTTTTTTATTATTTAAAAAAAAATCTTAAATAAAAATTAAGTGTGGTTGGTAAAAAAACAGATGGAAATAGAGTTAAAAATTTTGTCAAGAAAACCAAAAATCATTCCTTACATTTCCGACCATTATTTTTTGCATTTCTTATTATTCTTTAATAAAAGCATTTTAAAAAAATATTCGGCACATTAGTTGGACTAATTTTTTATTTCAAAAAATTTTGATAAAGCTTGATAGAAAATAGATGGAACCGTTATTTATTATAAAATCTACAAACAGTCAGACAAAAATAGAAAAAAATCCAAAAATTATTTGCAAAATTCCTAAAAATTATTTTTTCTATTTTAAAAAAATATTTTTTTTTTCAAAAAAATGTTTCAGTGACTTTTTCTGTTGAAAATTCAAATTTTTGTGTTAAAAATTTCCACTTTTATTTAGAAAACTTCTCTTCTTGACTAAAGGATTCAAGAATTTAGTAGAAAATTTATCTGTTTTGTAGAAACATTTTTTTTTATGTGAAAATAATTGTTTATTTCAGAGAAATTAAACGTTTTTTTTTACATTTTTTTATTAAAAATATATTTTTTTAGTTAAAAAATTCAAGTATTTTGGTCAGAATTTATTCTTTTTTTGTTGTTGCCAAATATTAATCTTTTTGGATTAAACTTCAACTACTTTAAAAACAAATTGGTTAAAACTTAATTTTTTAATTGACAATTCAGAAAATTTGTTAAAAAATTAACTGCTAGGTTAAAAATTAAAATTTTGGTTAAAAATTCATATTTTTGGGTTCAAAAATTCATCTGATTTTGCGAAAACTAGTGCGCTTGACTGGAAAATTCAACAGTTTGATAGAAATATTAACAATTTTAAAAAAATAAACTGTTTTGTAGAAACTTTGTTTTTTGTTTAAAATGATTTCTTTTAATTCAACTAATCTATTAAAACTAAATTTAATTTGTTAAATATTCATATTTTTCACCATTTTTAATAGAGCAGTTGAGTTTTTCTAAAAAATACAAATTTTTTTTTTAAATTCTTAAAAATTCTATTAAACTGTTGGATTTTCCAATCAAGCACAAAATGTTCGCAAAATTATATTAATTTTTTAACCCAAAAATATGAATTTTTGACGAAAATTTTAATTTTTAACATGGCAGTTAATTTTTTAACGAAATTGTTAAATTATTATTATTAAAAATTTATTTTTAACCACGAGAAACTCGAATTTTCAATATGGTAGTCGAATATAATATAAAAAAGACGAATATTTAACAAACTAAATAAATTTTTAACCAAATAGTTGACTTTAAAAAAAGTTATTTTTTATTCAAAAAGTATCAATTTTTAACCAAAAACGGAATAGTTAAGTGTTTCTTACAAAAAATTAATTTTCAACAAAAAACTAAGTTTCTACAAAACAGTTGATTTTTTTAAATTGTTAAAATTTCTATCAAAATGTTGAATTTTTGAGCCAAGCTCACTAGTTTCCGCAAAAACAGATTTTTTGGTTAAAAATAATTTTTTTAATCGACAAGTTAAAAATTTTGTTATAAATTCAACTGTAAGATTATAAATTAAATTTTTAGTTAAAAGTTCATATTTTTTGGCTGCAAATTAAACTGTTTTTGAAAATTAACTTTTTCTTTAAGAATTCTAATTTTTTCAAAATTTAACTTTTTGATTAAAAAAGAACTTTTTTTAAATTCAACTATTCGGTTAAAAATGTATTTAGTTTGTTAAATATTCGTATTTTTTGAATAAAATTCGACTACCATATTGAAAATTCGCATTTTTGTTGTTAAAAATTAATTTTTTATATTATAAATTTAGGAATTATGTTAAAAAAATAACTGCCAGGTAACAAATTAAAATTTTTGTCGAAAATTCATATTTTTGGGTTAAAAAATTAATTTTTTTTTGGTGAAAACTAGTGTGCTGGATTAGAAAATTCAAGAGTTTAATATAAATTTTAACAATTCTTTTTAAAAATTCAACTGTTTTGTAGAAACTTTGATTTTGTTGAAAATAAATTTTTTATTAAATAAAAACTTAATTATTACATTTTTGGTTGAAAATTGATATTTTATTTAAATAAAAATTGAACTGTTTGGTTGAAAATGAACTTTTTATTTAATAATTATAATTTTTGGTTTAAAAAATTAGCTTCTTGGTTGAATTTTTTTTTAAATCAACTATTCTATCAAAACTAAATTTAATTTGTTAAATATTCGTCTTTTTTTAGAAAATTCGCTTTTTTGTGGAAAATTCGCTTGACCTTTGGTTAACAATTAATTTTTTTAATCGATAAGTTAAAAATCTTGTTATAAATTGAACTTTTTGATTAAAAAATAACTTTTTTTAAGTTCAATTATTCGGTTACAAATGTATTTAATTTGTTAAATATTCGTCTATTTGTAAAAAAATTCGAATACCATATTAAAAATTCGCATTCCTCGTAGTTAAAAATTAACTTTTTATATTTATAATTTAAGAATTTTGTTAAAAAATTAACTTCAAAGTTAAAAATTAAAATTTGTGTCGAAAATTCATATTTAATCAAATTAATTAATTAATTAATTTATGAATACGTTTCTGTGAAAACTAGTGCGCTTCATTGGAAAATTCAAAAGTTTAAGAAAAATTTTACCAGTTTAAAAAGAAAATTCTTCTGTTTTATAGAAACTTTCTTTTTTGTTTAAAATTACTTTTTTTGTAATTTTTTGTAATTTGTAAAGAAACATAACTATTGCATTTTTCGTTAGAAATTGATATTTTATTAGAATAAAAATTGAACTGTTTGATTGAAAATTATTATTTTTTAATTAAACTTTTCCATTAAAACTATATTTAATTTATTAAATATTCGTATTTTTTAAAGAAAATTCGACTACTCTGTTGAAAATTCGCTTTTCTCGTGGTTAAAAATTAATTTTTTATATTAATAATTTAACTATTTTGTTAAAAAACTGACTCCCGGCTTAAAAATTAAAATTGTTGTCGAAAATTCATATTTTAGGTTTAAAAAATTAATCTATTTTTGCGAAAACTAGTTTGGTTGATTGAAAAATTCAACAGTTTAATAGAAATTTTTACAATTTTTTTAAAAAATTCAAATTTTTTGTAGAAATTTTGTTTCTTGTTAAAAATTAATTTTTCGTAATAAAAACTTAACTATTGCATTTTTCTTTAAAAATTGATATTTTATTTGAATAAAAATTGAACTGTTTGGTTGAAAATTAACTTTTTCTTTATTAATTAGAATTTTTAATTAAAAAATTTAACTGTTCAGTTAAAAATTTTTTTTGAATTTAAATATTCCATTAAAACTAAATTTAACTTGTTAAATTTTCGTCTTTTTTCGAAAATTCAACTGCTCTGTTAAAATTCTAAAAAAAGACGAATATTTAACAAATTAAATTTAGTTTTAATGGAATAGTTGAATTAAAAAAAATATTTTCCACCAAAATTCGCGTTTCTCGAGGTTAAAAATTAAATTTTTATATTAATAATTTAACAATTTTGTTAAAAAATTAACTGCCAGGTTAAGAATTAAAATTTTTGTCGAAAATTAATATTTAATCTAATTAATTAATTAATTAAATTAATCTGTTTTTGCGAAAACTAGTATGCTTCATTGGAAAATTCAAAAGTTTAATAAAAATTTTAACATCTTTTTTTTTAATTCAACTGTTTTGTAGAAACTTTCTTTTTTGTTGAAAATTGGTTTTTCTTTTAACAAAAAATTATTTTTTTAATCGACAAGTTAAAAATTTTGTTATAAATTGAACTGCAAGAATAAAAATTAAATTTTTAGTTAAAAGTTCATATTTTTGGGCTGAAAATTAAACTTTTTTTGAAAATTAAATTTTCTTTAAGAATTCTAATTTTTTGTTTCAAAACTTAACTTCATTATCAAAAAATAACTTTTTTGAAATTCAACTTTTCGGTTAAAAATTTATTTAGTTTCTTAAACATTCGTCTTTTTTGTAGAAAATTTGACTGCCTTATTGAAAATTCGCTTTTCTCGTAGTTAAAAATTAATTTTTTATATTAATAATTTAAACATTTTGTTAAAAAATTAACTGCCAGGTTAAGAATTAAAATTTTTGTCAATAATTCATATTTTTGGTTTAAACAATTAATCTCTTTTTTCAAAAACGAGTGTGCTTGATTGGAAAATTCAAAAGTTTAATAGAAATTTAACAACAACAAAAAAAATTATACTGTTTTGTAATAAAAGCTTAACTATTGCATTTTTGGTTGAGAATTGATATTTTATTAAAATAAAAATTGAACTTTTTGTTTAAGAATGAACTTTTTATTATATAATTCTAATTTTTTGTTTAAAAATTTAACTGCTTGGTTAAAAATTAAATTTTTATATTAATAATTTAAGAATTGTGTTAAAAAAATAACTGCCAGGTTAAAAATTCATATTTTTGAATTAAAAAATTAATCTTTTTTGCAAAAACTAGTGTGCTTGTTTGGAAAATTCAACAGTTTAATAAAAATTTAAAAAAAATTTTATTCAACTGTTTTGTAGAAACTTTTTTTTTGTTGAAAATTAATTTTTCGTAATCAAAACTTAAATATTGCATTCTTGGTTAAAAATTGATATTTTATTGGAATAAAAATTTAACTGTTTGGTTCAAAATTATTTTTTTTTAATTAAACTATTCTAATAAAACTAAATTTAATTTGTTAAATATTCGACGTTAAAAAAAATTCGACTGCTCTGTTGAAAATTCGCTTTTCTTTTCACTAAAAATTAATTTTTTTTATCGACAAGTTAAAAATGTTGTTCGAAATTGAACTGTAAGATTAAAAATTAAATTTTTAATCAAAAGTTCATATTTTCAGTTAAAAGTTTATTTAGTTTGTTAAATATTCTTCTTTTTTGTAGAAAATTCGAATACCATATTGAAAATTCGCGTTTCTCGTGGTTAGAAATTAATTTTGTTAAAAAATTAACTTCCAGGTTAAAAATTAAAATTTTTATCGAAAATTCATATTTAATCAAATTAATTATTTAATTAAATCAAGTTTAATATACATTTAACCAGTTTTTGAAAAAAATGCAACTGTTTTGTAGATATTTTGTTTTTTGCTGAAATTTTTTTTTTAATTTTTTGTAATTTATAAGATAACTTAACTATTGCATTTTTTGTTAAAAACTGATATTTTATTGGTATAAAAATAGAAATGTTTGGTTGAAAATAAACTTTTTCTTTATTAAATATAATTTTTGGTTTAAAAATATAACTGTTTGCTTAAAAAATTTTTTTTAATTTAACTATTCTATCAAAACTAAATTTAATTTGTTAAATATTCGTCTTTTTAGAAAATTCGCTTTTGATTTGGTTAAAAATAATTTTTTTAATCGTCAAGTTAAAATTTTTTTTATAAATTGAACTGTAAGATTATAAATTAAAGTTTTGTTGAAAGTTCATATTTTTGGGCTAAAATTTGAACTGTTTTCGAAAATTAACTTTTTCTTCAAGAATTCTAATTTTTTGTTTAAAAATTGAACTTTTTGATTAACAAATAACTTCTTTAAATTCAACTAATCAACAGTTTAATAGAAATTTTATCATTTTTTTTTTTTCAAAAATTCAACTTTTTTGTAGAAACATTACATTTTTGGTTAAAAATTGATATTTTATTTGAATAAAAATTGAACTGTTTTGTTTAAAATTATTTTTTTTTAATTCAACTATTCTATTAAAACTAAATTTAGTTTGTTAAATATTCGCCTTTTTTAGAAAATTGGACTGCTCTGTTGAAAATTAACTTTTTCTTTAAGAGTTCTAATTTTTTTTTTCAAAATTTAACTTCTTGATTACAAAATAACTTTTTTAAATTCAACTATTCGCCTTTTTTAGAAAAGTTGAGTGCTCGGTTGGAAATTCGCTTTTCTTTTGGCTAAAAATTAAATTTTTTTAATCGACAAGTTAAAAATTTTGTTATAAATTGAACTGTAAGATTAAAAATTAAATTTTTGGTTAAAAGTTCATATTTTCGGGCTGAAAATTAAACTCTTTTTGAAAAAAGCTCGTTTTGTTAATTAAAAAAACAACAGTTTAGTCGAAAATTCAACTTTTTGTTAAAAAATTTAAATACATTGAAAAAACTTTGTTTCTGAGTATCAAAAAATTAGTTTTTTAAAATAAAAATTTAATTATTGAATTTTTCCTAAAAATTTCCCCCCGAAATCGTCTTACGTAATTTTTGGATAACCCCTAAATATGTTCGCGAAAAAAAATTCAGCAGAAATTACTATGGGGGGGGGGGGGGCTAAAGTATTTAAAAAAAGGGAAATGGTTTAAAATTTCAGGAAAAAAATTAATTTATATACGACCTTTGAGGGACTTAAAAAAATATTTTTTAATTTTTCAAATTGTTAAATTAAACATTGATAGTGTATAAATTTTTAAAAACAAAATTTCTCAATGAAAAAAAATTGATATCAATATCAAGACTGCGCCCTACTTGCGAGGCGCACGTGCGACTGTAAATTAGTGGAAGAGCGAAACGATAAGAAACTTGATTAGTGCCGAAAAACACCCTCGGTATAATCTCCTCACTCGAGTGATAGGCCTAAATAAATAAAGATTCTCTTACTCGTAAATATAATGTCGCCCACCCTCGATTTCCTCCGGAAGAGACACACAGCAAACCAGCCCAAGATGCTGTCACGTCAATAAAGTGTGTGTGTGACGTGGAACGAAGAATCCAGCCTTAGGACCGAAAAATCGATTTTACAATTTTTCTTCATACCGAATAATCAAGATTTATCCTATTGAATACAAAAAAAATCAAATCAAAACAATCAAAATTGTTTTTTTTGTTTGATTCAGAAGGAATATATTTAGATTATTATATTATCAAAAAAAAAAAATAAAAATAATAATTCAAACATAATACATTTATGAAAAATTGTTAACATTAAAAATATCATTATTTGTTTAATTACAATTTTTAGTATCATTTTCTGAAGCACATTTTTTGGTTAAAAATACTATTCCGGCTGAACCTATGAACCGATTTGATTTTTTTTTAAGCTGATAAAATTTCGAAAAAAGTTGTTGAGCCTTATTCTTAATTTAGACTTTCAATTTTTTTATAAATAAATAAAGTATTTTGGTTTTAATTAAATGAATAAAAGTTTAATAAAAAAAAGTTTAATAAAAGTTTCGAGGGGCCTTCCCACTTCCGGCGAAATAAGTTATTGTGCCCTTTTTCAATCCGGCACACAGTGGAAAATAATTAATTAAAAAAGCTAATTAGATTTTTAAGAGAGTTTTCGGGCCTAATTTTTTAATTAGATTTCCAATTTTTTTTACAAATAAATAAATATAGCGGAAAAAATTGCCATTTTTTCTATTTGACGTTCTCATTGACGATCTCGTCAATAATATAAGAAATTATTTAAATTACCAAACTTGCATTGGGAAATATTGTTTAAATATTTTCCAGTATTATTCAATAATAAATAAAAATTGTTTTTTAATTTTTTTTAAAAATTATTTGTTGAAAAAGTGTTTTTTTTTTACGATTTTCCAGAATTATAAGTTTTATCAAGTTATATTGCAAGAAATTTGAATAGAAACAATATTATATTTTAAAAAATTGCTTCTAAGATAATAATTGTTTATATTATAAGCAAATTTTATGGACAAATAAAAATGTTTGTTTTTTGAATATATTTCAAAAAATCATAAAATTTATCAACTCATTATAAATATTGCTGAGCTTTTTATGAAGATTTCGATTAAGAGTCTGATATCGAAAAAAAATAGTTTTACCGCCCACAGATGCCCGAATAATGGATTTGTTTATTAAACTTGTTTAAAAAAAATCATGAAATTTATAAAAAAAAAATATGTATTTTGCTGATGTTATCCTGAACTTTCTAATTAAAAAAGTTGATATAGAAAAATACAAATTTTTCCGCGCACAGATGCACGAATAATGCATTTGTTTATTAAAATTGTTTTAAAAAATCATGAAATTGATCAAAAAATTATGAATTTTGCTGATGTTATCATGAACTTTCCAATTAAAAAAACTGACGTAGAAAAAAACGAATTTTTCTTTCGACAAATGCCCGATTAAAGCATTTGTTTATTAAATTTGTTGCTAAAAAATAATAAAATTGATCAACAAGTTATGAATTTTTCTGAGGTTATCATAAAGGTAATAATAAAAAGAAAATTGACATCGAAAAAAGCGAATTTTTCTGTCGAAAACTGCCTAGAAACTGCATCTGAAAATGTTTTTGAAAGTTTCGAGGGGCCTTCCCACTTCTGGCGAAATAAGTGATTGTGCCCTTTTTCAATCCGGCTCACAGTGGAAAAAATGAGTTTTTTGGTTCAAAATAACGTACAGCCCACAAATATTGACCGATTTTAACAAAAAAATTTTGCAAAAAAAGCTGATTAGATTTTTAAGAGAGTTAGTGGGTCTGATTTTTAAATAAGGTTACCAGTTTGTTTATAAATAAATAAATATAGCGAAAAAATGGGCATTTTTTCTATTTGACGTTCCCGGTCCTCGCCAATAATAGAAAAATTGTTTAAATTGCCAAAGTTTCATAGAGCAACATTGTTTAAAGATGTTTCAATATTATGCAATAAACAAAAAAAAATCGTAAAAAACTATTTGTTGAAAAAGTAGTTTTTTTTTCGATTTTACAGTATTATACCTTTTTTCAAGTTATATTGCAAGAAATTTGAATAGAAACAATAATATATTTAAAAACTTTTCTCTCAAGATAATAATTGTTTATATTATAAACAAATTTAATAAACAAATGAAGTATTTAGCCCTTCTCGACAGAAAAATTCGTTTTTTTCGATGTCAAATTTTTTTTATTATGAACTTTATGATAACCGAAGCAAAATTCATGAAATTTTTATAAATTTAATGATTTTTCTAAACAAATTGAATAAAACAAATGCATTTATCAGGCATTTATTGACAGAAAAATTCGGTTTTTTTCTATGCGCACTTTTTTAATTAGAAACTTCATAATAATTTTAGCAAAATTCATCATTTTTTTATTAATCTTATGATTTTTTCAAACAAATTTAATAAACAAGTGCATTATTCGGGCATCTGTCGATGTAAACAATTTTTTTTTGATGTCAGTCTTTTGAATTAGGAACTTAATAAAAATTTCATTATCAAACATACTTAATTAATAAATTCTATGATGTTTTAAACAAATTTAATAAATATATGCATAATTTTGTTGAAGTTATCATGAACTTTCTGATTAAAAAAGTTCACACAGAAAAAAACGAATTTTTCTGTCGACAAATGCCTGATTAATGGATTGTTTTATTAAATTTGTTTTTAAAAAATCATAAAATTTATTGAAAAATTATGAATTTTGCTGAAGTTATCAAGAACTTTCTAATTAAAAAAGTTGAGATAGAAAAAAAATTTTCTATCAACAAATGCCCGATTAATGCATTTGTTTCTTAAATTTGTTTACAAAAATCCTAAAGTTTACAAAAAAATTATGAATTTTGCTGAAGTTATCATGATCTTCATTATCTTGACAAATTGACATAAAAAAGAACGAATGTTTCTGTCGACAAATGCCTGATTAATGCATTTGTTTATTAATTTTTTTTTTTAAATCATAAAATTGATTTAAAAAATTATGAATTTTCCTGAAGTTATCATTAATTTCTCAATTAAAAGGACTGACATCGAAAAAAATGAAGTTTTCGTCAAGGGATGCCCGAATAATACATTTGTTTATTAAATTTGTTTAAAAAAAGAAAGATTTATCAAATAGTTATGGATGTTTGTAAAATTAACATAAAGTTCCTAATTAAAAGAACTGGCATTGAAAAACACGAATTTTCCGTCAATAAGTGCTCGAATAATCCATTTGTTTATTAAATTTGTCTGATAAAATAATCAAATTTATCAATAAATTATAAATTTTTAGAAATCATCATGAGGTTCCTAATCTTAAAAAATTGGCATCGAAAAAAACAAATTTCTCTGTCGACAAATGCCCGATTAATGCATTTGTTTACTGAATTTCTTTTAAAAAAATCATAAAATTTATTTAAAAAATTGCGAATTTTGCTGAAGTTATCATGATGTTCCTAATCTTGAAAAATTGACATAGAAAAGAACGAATTTTTCTGTCGACAAATGCCTGATTGATGCATTTGCTTATTAAATTTGTTTTTAAAAAATCATAAAATTGATTTAAAAAAAAAATGAATTTTGCTGAGGTTATCACAAAGTTCATAATAATAACAAAATTAATGAGGAAAAAAAACAATTTTTAATGTCGAAAAATGATTACTGCATTCGAAAATGTTTTTGAAAGTTTCGAGGGGCCTTCTCACTTCTGGCGAAATGAGTTATTGTGCCCTTTTTCGATCCGGCACAAAATAAGAAAAATGAGTTTTTTGGTTAAAAATAACGTACAGCCCACGAATATTGACCGATTTGAACAAAAAAAATTTGATTAGATTTCTAAGAGAGTTTGTCGGTCAGGTTTGTAAATTAGGATTTCCGTTTTTTATAAATAAACAAATATGACGGAAAAATGGCCATTTTTTATATTTGACGTTCCCGGTGCTCGCCAATATTAAAAAATTTGTTTAAATCGCCAAAGTTGCAATAGAGTAACATTGTTTAAAGATGTTTCAATATCATGCAATAAACAAAATAATTTGCGTAAAAAATTATTTGTTAAGTGTTTTTTTTTCGATTTTCCAGAATTATAAGTTTTCTCAAGTTGTGTTGCAAGAAATTTAGATGGAAACAATATTATATTACAAATTTTTTCTCTTAAGATAATAATTGTTTCTATTATAAACAAATTAAGTATTCAGGCATTTTTCGATAGAAAAATTCGTTTTTGTCGATGTCAAATTTTTTTCATTATGAACTTCATGATAACCTTAGCAAAATTCATAAATTTTTGATCAATGCTATGACTTTTTTAAAACAAATTTAATAAACAAATGCATTAATCAGGCATTTGTTGACAGAAAAAGTAGTTTTTTTCTATGTCAACTTTTATAATTAGAAACTTCATGATAATTTTAGCAAAATTCATAATTTTTTGATCAATTTTATGATTTTTTTAAAACAAATTTAATAAACAAATGCATTATTCGGACATCTGCCGATGGAAAAATTATTTTTTTTCGATGTCAGTCTTTTGAATTGGTATGTTTACGAAAGTTTTAATATTAATCATATTTGGTTAATAAATTCTATGATGTTTTAAACAAATATAATAAAAAATGTTTGTTCGTTGAACTTTTTTAAAAAAATCATAAAATTTATCAACTCATCATAAATATTGCTGAGCTTTTTATGAAGATTTCTATTAAAAGTCTGATATAGAAAAAAAAGAATTTTTTGCCCACAGATGCCCGAATAATGCATTTGTTTATTAAATTTGTTTTAAAAAAATCATTAAATTGATCAAAAATTATGAATTTTGCTGATGTTATCATGAAGTTTCTATTCAAATAAGTTGACATAAAAAAAATTTTCCGCCCACAGATGCCCGAATAATGCATTTGTTTATTAAAATTGTTTTAAAAAATCATGAAATTGATCAAAAAATTCTGAATTTTGCTGAAGTTATCATGAACTTTCCAATTTAAAAAATTGACATAGAAAAAGACGAATTTTTCTGTCGACATATGCCTGATTAATACATTTTTTTATTAAATTTGTTGTTAAAAAGTCATAAAATTGATCAACAAATTATGAATTTTGCTGATGTTATCATGAAGTTCAGAATAAAAAAAATTGACATCCAAAAAAAACGAATTTTTCTGTCGAAAAATGCCTGAATACTGCATTCGAAAATGTTTTTGAAAGTTTCGAGGGGCCTTCCCACTTCTGGCAAAATAAGTGATTGTGCCCTTTTTCGATCCGGCTCACAGTGGAAAAAATGAGTTTTTTGGTTCAAAATAACGTACAGCCCACAAATATTGACCGATTAAAAAAAAAAATAATTTTAAAGCCGATTAGATTATGCTGTTTAAAGATGTTTCAATATTATGCAATAAACAAAAAAATTTCGTAAAAAACTATTTGTTGAAAAAGTGTTTTTTTTTCGATTTTCCAGAATTATAAGTTTTTTCAAGATATATTGCAAGAAAGTTAAATAGAAACAATATTATATTTAAAAACTTTTCTCTCAAGATAATAATTGTTTATATTATAAACAAAGTTAATAAACAAAGAAGTATTTAGCATTTTTCGACAGAAAAATTCGTGTTTTTCGATGTCAAATTTTTTTTATTATGAACTTTATGATAACCTCAGCAAAATTCATAAATTTTTTAATAATTTAATGATTTTTCTAAACAAATTTAATAAACAAATGCATTAATCAGGCATTTATTGACAGAAAAATTCGTTTTTTTCAATGCTAATATTTTCAGTTTGGACCTTCAAGACAAAATCAGAAAAATTCATAATTGGTTGCTAAAATGCATTTGTTTATTAAATTTCTTTTTAAAAAATCATAACATTTATTTAAAAATTATGAATTTTGCTGCAGTTATCAAGAACTTTTTAATTAAAAAAGTTGAGATAGAAAAAAATAATTTTTCTGTCGACAAATGCCCGATTAATGCATTTGTTTACTAAATTTGATTCAAAAAAATCATAAAATTTATTAAAAAATTATGAATTTTGCTGAAGTTATCAAGAACTTTCTAATTAAAAAAGTTGAGATAGAAAAAAAATAACTTTGCTGTCGATAAGTGCCTCATTATTGCATTTGTTTATTTAATTTGTTTTTAAAAAATCATTAAATTTATCAACAAATTATAAATTTTGCTGAGGTTATCATGAAGTTCATAATAAAAACCAAATTGACATCGAAAAAAACGAATTTCTCTGTCGACAAATGCCTGATTAATGCATTTGTTTATTAAATTTGATTTTAAAAAATCATAAAATTTATAAAAAATTATGAATTTTGCTGAAATTATCATTAATTTCTCAATTAAAAGGACTGACATAGAAAAAAACGAATTTTTCGTCAACGGATGCCCGAATAATATATTTGTTTATTAAATTTGTTGAAAAAATTAAAATTCATCAAATAGGGATGGATATTGCTAAAATTATCATAAGGTGCCCAATTAAAAGGACTGGCATTGAAAAAAAACGATTTTTTCTGTCGACAAATGCCTGATTAATGCATTTGTTGATTAAATTTGTTTTTAAAAAATCATAAAATTCACACTAAAATTATGAATTTTGCTGAAGATCATTAAGTTCCTAATCTTAAGAAATTGACATAGAAAAAACGAATTTTTCTGTTGACAAATGCCTGTTTAATGCATTTGTTTATTAAATTTGTTTTTAAAAAATCATAAAATTTATTTAAAAATTATGAATTTTGCTGAAGTTATCATGAACTTTCCAATTAAAAAAATTGACGTAGAAAAAGACGGATTTTTCTGTCGACAAATGCCTGATTAATGCATTTGTTTATTAAATTTGTTGTTAAAAATTAATAAAATTGATCAACAAGTTATGAATTTTGCTGACGTTATCATGAAGTTCAGAATAAAAAAAACTGACATCGAAAAAAACGAATTTTTCTGTCGAAAAATGCCTGAATACTGCATTCGAAAATGTTTTTGAAAGTTTCGAGGGGCCTTCCCACTTCTGGCGAAATAAGTGATTGTGCCCTTTTTCGATCCGGCACACAGTGGAAAAATGAGTTTTTTGTTTTAACTTTCTAATTAAAAAAGTTAACATAGAAAAAAGGGAATTTTTCTGACAACAAATGCCTGATTAATGCATTTGTTTATTAACTTTGTTTTTGAAAAATCATAAAATTGATTTAAAAAATATGAATTTTGCTGAAGTAATCATTAATTTCTCAATTAAAAGGACTAACATCGAAAAAAACGAAGTTTTCGTCAACAGATGCCCGAATAAAACATTTGTTTATTACATTTGTTTAAAAAAATAAAAATTTATCAAATACGGATGGATATGGCTAAAATTATCATGAAGTTCCCAATTAAATGGACTGGCATTGAAAAAAACGAATTTTCCGTCGATAAGTGCTCGAATAATCCATTTGTTTATTAAATTTGTCTAATAAAACAATAAAATTTATCAAAAAATTATAAATTTTCAGAAATTATCATGAGGTATATCTTAAAAAATTGGCATCGAAAAAAACGAATTTTTCTGTCGACAAATGCCTGATTAATGCATTTGTTTATTAAATTTGTTTTCAAAAAATTATAAAATTGATCAACAAATTATGAATTTTGCTGAGTTTATCATAAAGTTCATAATAAAAAAATTGACATCGAAAAAAACGAATTTTTCTATCGAAAAATTCCTGATTACTGCAATCGAAAATGTTTTTGAAAGTTTCAAGGGGCCTTCCCACTTCTGGCGAAATAAGTGATTGAGCCCTTTTTCGATCCGGCACACAGTGGGAAAAATGAGTTTTTTGGTTAAAAATAACGTACAGCCCGCAAATATTGACCGATTTGAACAAAAAAAATTTTGAAAAAAAGCTGATTAGATTTCTAAGAGAGTTGTTGGGCCAGGTTTTTAAATTAGGATTCCCGTTTTTTTATAAATAAACAAATATGACGGAAAAATGGCCATTTTTTATATTTGACGTTCCCGGTGCTCTCCAATAATAAAAAATTTGTTTAAATCGCCAAATTTGCATAGAGTAACATTGTTTAAAGATGTTTTAATATTATTCAATAAACAAAAAAAAATTTCGTAACAAATTATTCGTTGAAAAAATGTTTTTTTTACGATTTTGCAAAATTATCAGTTTTTTCAAGTTATATTGAAAGAAATTTGCAGAAACAATATTATATTAAAAAAATTTTCTCTCAAGATAATAATTGTTTGTATTATAAACAAATTAAATGAACAAATTAGGTAATGAGGCATTTTTCGAGAGAAAAATTTGATTTTTTATGTGAAATGTCTTTTATTATGAACTTAATAATAACCTCAGCAAAACTCATTAATTTTTAATTAATTTTATGATTTTTTAAAAACAAGTTTAATTAACAAATGCATTGATCAGGCATTTTTCGACAGAAAAATTGGTTTTTTTCAACGTCAATTTTGTTTTAATTATGAAGTTTATGATAACATCAGCAAAATCCATAATTTGTTGATCAAATTTATGATTTTTTAAAAACAAATGCATTAATAAGGCATTTTTTGACAGAAAAAAAATCGTGTTTTCTATGTCAACTTTTTAAATTAGAAACTTCATGATAATTTTAGCATAATTCATAATAAAATAATAATATAAAAAATATAATATAATATATTTAATATATTATATATATAATAATAAATATATTTAAAAATCATAAAAATCTATTAACTTATCATAAATGTTGCTGAGTTTATTATAAATATTTCGATTAAAAGTCTAATGCCGAAAAAAAAGAATTTTTCCGTCGAAAAATTCCCCAATAACGAATTTGTTTATTAAACTTGTTTGAAAAAATTATGAAATTGATCAAAAAATTATGAATGTTTTTGAGATTATCATAAGGTTCATAATAAAAAAAGTTGACATAGAAAAAAGTACATTTTTCTGTCGACAAATGCCTGAATAATGCATTTGTTTATTAAATTTGTTTTTAAAAAATTATAAAATTGATAAAAAAATTATGACTTTTACTGAAGTTATCATGAACATTCTGATTGAAAAAGTTAACATAAAAAAAACGAATTTTTCTGTCAACAAATAACTGAATAATGCATGATAAAATTTCAAAGAAAGTTCTTGAGCCTAATTTTTAATTTAGTTTTTTAATTTGTTTATAAATAAATATAACAAAACAAATGGCAATTTTTTCTATTTGACTTTCTCGGTGCTCGTCAATAATTGGAAACTTTTTGTAATCACCGAAGTTTTACAGATGCACATAATATAAAAATATGCCATCATGATACAATAAACAATCAAAAATTTTATAAACAAATTATTTGTTGCAATTGTGTTTTCTATAATTTTCCATAATTGAACGTTTTGTAAGTTATACTGTAAAAAATTTGAATAAAAATAATATTTTAATTTACAAAATTTCTCTTTAAACTATTCTTGTTAATATTATAAACATATTCAATAAACAAATGCATTATTCAGGCATTTGTCAACAGAAAAGTTCGTTTTTTTTCGATGCCAATTTTTTAAAATTAGGAACCTCATGATATATTCGGAAAATTTATAATTTATTGATGAATTTGATTATTTTATTAGACAAATTTAATAAACAAATGGATTATTCGAGCATTTATCGACGGAAAAATTCGTTTTTTTTTCAATGCCAGTCCTTGTATTTGAGAACTTCATGATAATTTTAGCAACATTTATCACTATCTAATAAATTTTATTCTTTTTAAAACAAATTTAATAAACAAATGCATTATTCGGACGTCTGTTGTCAAAACTTTTTTTTTATTTCAGTTCTTTGAATTATAATTATCATAATAATTATCATCAAGTTCCCAATTAAAAGGACTGACATTGAAAGAAAAAACAAGTTTTTCGTCAAAAAATTCCCAAATAATGTATTTGTTTATTAAATTTTTTTGATAAAATAATAAAGTTCATCAACAAATTATAGATTTTCTAAAATTATCATGAGGTTCCTATTTTTTTAAAAATTGACATAGACAAAAAACGAATTTTTCTGACGACAAATGCCTGAATACTGCATTTGTTTAATAAATTTCTTTATAATAATAACAAGAAGAGTCTTAAGAGAAATTTTTTAAATTAAAATATTGTTTTCATTCAAATTTATTGCAATATAACTTAAAAATCGTTAAATTATTGAAATTTATAGAAAACACATTTTCAACAAAGAATTTCTTTTTACAAATTTTTTTGTTTATTGTATTATGATGGAATATCTTTAGATAATCTAAATCTATGAAACGTGGGCGTTTACAACAATTTTCCTATTATTGAAGAACACCCGGAACGTCAAAAAGAAAAAATTCTCATTTTTTTCGTCATATTTATTTATTTATAAAAAAATTGAAAAACTAAATTAAGAATTAGGTTCGACAATTTTCTTTTAAATTTAATTAGCTTAAAAAAAATTGGACAACAAAATTTGAAAAAAAGCTAATAAGATTTTTAAGTGAGTTATCGAGCCTGACTTTTGAATTATGTTTTTAGTTTTTTTTATAAATAAACTACTTATTGAATATATATTTTCTATGATTTTCCATAATTATACGTTTTTACAAGTTATATTGCAAGAAATTTAAATGGAAACAATATTATATTTTTTTTAATTTTCTCTTGAGATTCTGATTGTTTATATTATAAAAAAATTTAAAGAACAAATGCAGTATTCAAGAATTTTTCGACAGAAAAATTCGTTTTTTTCGATGTCAATTTTTTTAATTATAAATAAACTCAGCAAAATTCATAATTTCTTGATAAATTGCATGATTTTTTTAAACAACTTTAATAAACAAATTCATTATTGGTGCATCTGTCGACAGAAAAATTCTTTTTTTATGTAAGACTTTAAATCGAAATCTTCATTATATACTCAGCAACATTTATGATGAGTTGATAAATTTTATGATTTTTTAAAACAAATTTAATAAACAAATGCATTATTCAGCCACTTGTCGACAGAAAAATTGTTTTTTTCAATGTCAAATTTTTTTATTATGAACTTTATGATAACCTCAGCAAAATTTATAATTTGTTGATCAATTTTATGATTTTTTAAACAAGTTTAATTAACAAATTCATTATTGGGGCATCTGTCGACGGAAAAATTCTTTTTTTCGATATCAGACTTTTAATCGAAATATTCATGATAAACTCAGCAACATTTATAATAAGTTAATAAAATTTATGATTTTTAAATAAAAAATTTAATAAACAAATGCATTAATCAGGCACTTGTCGACAGAAAAATTCGTTTTTTTCTATGTCAAATTTTTAATTAGAAACTTTATGATAACCACAGCAAACTTCATAATTTTTTAATAAATTTCATGATTTTTCTAAACAAGTTTAATAAACAAATTCATTATTGGGGCATCTGTTGAAGAAAAAATGATTTTTTTTCGATATCAGACTTTTAATTGAAATCTTCATAATAAACTCAGCAACATTCATGATTTGTTGATAAATTTAATGATTTTTTATTTATTAATTTATTAATTGACATTGAAAAAATCGAAATTTTCTCTCGAAAAATGCTCACTGGCTAATTTGTTCATTAAATATGTTTATAATATAAACAATTATTATCTTAAGAGAAAATTTATTTAATATAATATTGTTTGTTGAAAAAACGTATGTTTTTCGAAAATCGTAGAAAACAATTTTTCAACCAATTTTTACAACAATTTTTTTTGTTTCTTGCATAACATTAAAACATCATTAAACTTAAAAAAATTCCAAACCAAGAGAATTAATTTTTACCAAAAAAGGAGAAATTACAAATAAAAGATACCAATTTTTAAAAAAGTAACATTTTCAGTTAAAAAAATAATAAATAAATAATAAATAAATAAAATAATAAATAAATAATTTAATTTTAAAAAATAATTTAAAGTTTACCCAAGCAATTGAATTTTTAATTAAAAAAGATTAATTTTCTACAAAATAGTTAAACTCTCAACCAAATACTATCAACGAAAAATATAAATTTATTAAATATAAGATTTTTTTAAAAAAGTGATTCAATTAAATTCTTTAAAACAAATTAGTTGAATAATCAAGAAAAGAATAATAATTTTTAATGAAAAAGTTTTACTTTAATAAAAAAATGAAATTTCTTCAAAAAGCACTAAAATAGATGGATTTTTAAAAAAAAAAGGACGACTTTTTGACAAAAATATTAAATAATCTACCAAATAATTGTATTTTTATCGAAAGAAAATGAAACATTTTTTAAAACAGATGAATTTTTTTTAATTTAAAAAAATAGTTGATTTTTTATCCAAGTTAAGTTTTGAAGATCAAAATCTGGATTTTATAACAAAAAATAAGTTTCTACCAAAAAAAAAATTAATTTTTAATTCAAAATGAGGGATTTTATCCAGGAGAAAAGATATATGTTAATGATAATAGTTAAATTCTGTATCAAATAGTTAAACTTTTATCCAAGAAACATGAAAAAAACAAAAAATAATTTTTCTATAAATAGTTATTTTTGAAGAAAACAGAATTATAAACCAAAAAGTATGACTTTTGAAGAAAGATAACGTTTCTCTAAAACAGACGAATTTTTAATTTAAAACGCAAAATTTGTTGTTTAAAAGTTGAATTTTCATACAGAAAAGATGTCAGTTATTTATCAACATAAAAATATTAAATTACAGTAAAAAGAAAATTAAAACAAAAAGTAAATCAAGAAACAAAAGAGTTGAACTAAAAAAAAAGGATTTTTCAGCCAATATTTGTACCAAAATTTTTGTCCAAATTAATAAATTTTTAACTAAAATTAGAAATATGTACAAAAAAATTAATTTTTAACTAAATAGTTGATTTTTTAACAAATTAGATGAATTTTAATTAAAAACAGTTTTATTTTAAACGAAAAATGTAATATTTCATTTTCTAGTTAGAAAAATTAATTTTATTTTTTTATTCTATGCACCACTAAAGCAGATTAATATTCAACTAACCATTTGTGATTAATAATAAAAAAGGATGCAATTTCTTTTAAACTAGATCAATTTTTAACCAACGAAGATTTTTCAATCAATATTTTTACCAAAATAATAAATTTTCATAGAATAAACATACACTTTCAAGCAAAGAAATGAGTTTTTAACTAAAATAATGAAATTTTGAAAAAAAAATTAAATAAATAGTTGAATTTTCTTCTGATAAATATAAATTTTAAACCAAACACAGAATAGTTAAATTTAAAGTTAAAAAGAAATAATTAATTATAAAAAAAAACGTCAATTAAATAGTTAAAAATTGAAAGAAAAGGTTTTTCAACTAAAGCGATAAATCAGCCACCAAAATTTAAAATTTTATCTAAATAGTTCTATTTTCAACTTAGTAGTTTAATTTTTTTTAAGGAATTTTTGACAAAAAATTCAAAAGTTGATATTTTTATTCAAAAATATTCTAATTTATTTAAAAATAATTTATTTTTTTATCAAAAAAGACTCAGTTTTATACCAAAATTTAACAATTTTCAACCAACGAAGATTTTTCAATAAATATTTTTACCAAGATAATAATTTTTTAAATAATAAACATACACTTTCAAGCAAAGAAATGAGTTTTTAGCTAAAATAATGAAACTTGAACAAAAATTAAATAAATAGTTGAAATTCCTTGTGATAAAGATAAATTTTCAAACAAATATGGAATAGTTAAATTGAAATTAAAAAAGAAATTATTATTAATCAAAAATATTTTCACTAAATAGTTAAAAATTTCTAATTTATTAACAAAATAATTTATTTCTCAACCAAAAAGAGACTCATCTTTTAACCAAAAAAAGGAATTTTCAACAAAAGAGTTGAATTTTTAAACAACGAAGATTTTTTAGTCAATATTTTTAACAAGATTTTCTACCAAAATAATAAATTTTTAATTAAAATGATAAATTTGTACAAAAAATTAGTTTTTAACAAATCAGTTGAATTTTCAACAAAATGGATGATTTTAAATTTTGAATTGAATAGTTAAATGTTCAACCAAAAAAGTGAATTGTAAACAAATTAGTGCAACTTTTAACAAGGTAGTAGAATTTTTAATCAACATCTTTTTGATAAAAAGAAGCTAAATTCACGTAAAAAGACGAGCTTTCTACAAAACAGTTGAATTTTAAACCAAATAATTAAATCTTCAACCAAAAATATTAATTTAATGCTAAAAAATAAAAATTTCTACCAAAAAAGAGAAATTTTTAAAAAAATAGTTAACTTTTCAAAAAAAGAGA
>JAAAKG020198441.1:0-23826 GCA_010014905.2 Druon quercuslanigerum | reverse complement strand
ATCAACAAAATTAATGAACTTTTAACAAAATTCAAGAATTCTGAACGAAAAAATGGAACTTTTAAACAAAAAAAATTCATTTACTACAAAAAGATGATCTTTTAACAAAATTTAAGAGTTCTCAACCAAAATTTAAAGTTTCAACTTAAAAAGAATAATTTTTAAACAAAAGTTGAATTTTTAACTAACCTAGATTAATTTACAACAAAAAATTAAAGGAATTTTTAACAAAATAGTTTAATTTTAACTTAAAGTTCCATTTTTAGGAAAGTTTTAGGAAAATATTTTTGAAGCATAGAGAATGATTTTCTACAAAAAAAAACAACATTTTATAACAAAATTCAAGAATTCTTAACCAAAAAGTTGAAATTTTTACTCAGAAAGATAAATTTTTAAACAAAAAGATCAATTTACTACCAAAACAGATGAATTTTTACTAAATTCAAGAATTTGCGATCAAACAGTTAAATTTTCAACTAAAAATGATGAAAATTTACGATTTCTGGACCAAAAAGTTGAATTTCCAGCTGAAAAAGAAGAATTTTTTAATAAAATGTTTAATTTACTATAAAATTATGAATTATTTAAAAAATTTTGAAAGTTCTGATTTTGATGAATTTTTAACCAAAAAAGATATATTTTTTTAGCAAAAAGATTAATTTGCAACCCAAAAAGACGAATTTTTATTCAATTCAAAAATTCGGGACCAAACAGTTAAATTTTCTACTAAAAAAGATGAATTTTTAACAAAATTCAAGAATTTTAAACCAAAAAGTTAATTTTTCTACCGAAAAAAAACGAATTTTTAACAGAATTTATAAATTATCGACCAAAAAGATTAAATTACTACAGAAAAAATCGAATTTTTAATAAAATTTAAGAGTTTTAACCAAAAAGTTGAAATTTTAACTTAAAAAGAGGAATTTTCAAACAAAAAGTTGAATTCTTGTAAAGAAAGAAAAAATTAATTTACAACAAAAAAAAACGATTTTTTATTAAATTCAAGAATTCTCGACCAAGCAGTTAAATTTTCAACTAAAAAAAATGCATTTTTGAACAAAAGGAATAATTTATCACAAAAAAAAGATGAATTTTTAGCAAAATTTAAGAATTCTAAACCAAAAAGTTGATGTTTTGACTTAAAAAGAATAATTTTAAACAAGAAGTTGAATTTACGACCAAAAATACGAATATTCATTAAATTTAAGAATTCTCGATCCAAAAGTTAAATTTCTAACTAAAAAAGATGAATTTTTAAACAAAAATATTAATTTACTACAAAAAAGATGAATTTTTAAACAAAAATATTAATTTACTACAAAAAACATGAATTTGTAACAAAATTCAAGAATTTTGAATTTTCTACTTAAAATTAATAATTTTTAAACCAAAAGATTATTTAAAAAAAAAAGATTAATTTTTAACAAAATTCAAGAATTCTAAACCAAAATTTTAAATTTTCTACCCAAAGAAAAACGAATTTTTAACAGAATTTAAGAATTCTCGACCAAAAAACATTAATTTACTACCGAAAAAATCGAATTTTTAATAAAATTTAAGATTTCTCAAACAAAAAGTTGAAGTTTCAACTTAAAAAGAGGAATTTTTAAACAAAAACTTGAATTTCCGTGAAGAAAGAAAAATTAATTTACAACAAAAAAATACGATTTTTCATTAAGATCAAGAATTCTCGACCAAGCAATTAAATTTTCAACTAAGAAAAATGCATTTTTAAACAAAAGGAATAATTTATCACAAAAAGATGAATTTTTAACAAAATTCAAGAATTCTAAACCAAAAATTTGAATTTTTTACCTAAAGAGAATAATTTTTAAATAAAAAGGTGAATTTACGACCAGAAATACGAATATTCATTAAATTTAAGAAATATCGATCCAAAAGTTGAATTTCTAACTAAAAAAGATGAATTTTTAAACAAAAATATTAATTTTCTACAAAAAACATGAATTTTTAACAAAATTGAAGAATTTTCAACCAAAAAGTTGAATTTTCTACTTAAAATTAATAATTTTTAAACCAAAAGATTATTTTTCACAAAAAAGATAATTTTTAACAAAATTCAAGAATTCTAAACCAAAATGTTAAATTTTCTACCCAAAGAAAAACGAATTTTTAACAGAATATAAGAATTGTCGACCAAAAAGATTAATTTACTACCGAAAAATCGAATTTTTAAGAAAGTATAAGAGTTCTCATACAAAAAGTTAAAGTTTCAATTTAAAAAGAGGAATTTAAAAAAAAGTTGAATTTTTGTAAAAAAAGAAAAAATTAATTTACAACAACAAAAAAAACGATTTTTCATTAAGTTCAAGAATTCTCGACCAAGCAGTTAAATTTTCAACTAAAAAAAATGCATTTTTGAACAAAAGGAATAATTTATCACAAAAAAGATGAATTTTTAACAAAATTTAAGAATTCTAAACCAAAAAGTTGATGTTTTCACTTAAAAAGAATAATTTTGAACAAAAAGTTGAATTTACGACCAAAAATACGAATATTCATTAAATTGAAGAATTCTCGATCCAAAAGTTGAATTTCTAACTAAAAAAGATGAATTTTTAAAGAAAAATATTAATTTTCTACAAAAAACATGAATTTTTAACAAAATTCAAGAATTCTCAACCAAAAAGTTGAATTTTCTACATAAAAAGAATATTTTTTAAACAAAAAAATAATTTATTACAAAAAAGATGAATTTTTAACAAAATTCAAGAATTCTGAACCAAAAGTTTGAATTTTCTACTTAAAATTAATAATTTTTAAACCAAAAGATTATTTAAAATAAAAGATTAATTTTTAACAAAATTCAAGAATTCTAAACCAAAATGTTAAATTTTCTACCCAAAGAAAAACGAATTTTTAACAGTATTTAAGAATTCTCGACCAAAAAAGATTAATTTACTACCGAAAAAATCGAATTTTTAATAAAATTTAAGATTTCTCAAACAAAAATTTGAAGTTTCAACAATTTTTAAACAAAAAGTTGCATTTTTAGTAAAAAAAGAAAAAACTAATTTACAAGAAAAAAACTAATTTTTATTAAATTCAAGAATTCTCGACAAAGCAGTTAAATTGTCAACTAAACAAGATGAATGTTTAAACAAAAAGATTAATTTATTACAAAAAAGATGAATTTTTAACAAAATTCATGTATTCTACACCAAAAAGTTAAATTTTCTACCGAAAAAAATGAATTTAATTCTCGACATTTGATTTTTATTGATTTAAAAATGTAACGTTTCTTGAGTCTGATTTTGTTAAGTTTTCAACTAAGAAACATAAATTATAAAAATAATTTTGCAAAGAAAAAACGAATTTTTAATAAATGAAGAATTTTAGACCAAAAAGTTTAATTTTCTACTTAAAAATAAAAGTTTGTGAACAAAAAGATTATTTTTTAACAAAATTTAAGAATTCTCGAGCCAAAGGTTGAATTTCTAACTAAAATAGATGAATTTTTAACAGAATTAAAGAATTCTCGACCAAAAAGATTAATTTACTACCGAAAAAATCGAATTTTTAACAAAATGTAAGAGTTCTCAACCAGGAAGTTAAATTTGCAACTAAAAAAGAAGCTTTTTGAAGAAGATTTTTGAAAAAATGTAAGAGTTCTCAACCAAAAGTTAGAAGTTTCGACTTAAAAAGATGAGTTTTAAACAAAAAGATTAATTTACATCCAAAAGAGTGAAATTTTAACAAAATTTAAGAGTTTTCAATCCAAAAGTTGAAGTTTCAACTTAAAAAGTTGAAATTTTAAACCAAAAATTAGATTTTTAGGAAAGATAGAAACTTATTTTTTATGTTTAATGATTTAAAAAATGTTACGTTCCTTAAGTCTGATTTTGTTGAATTTTCTACTGAGTAAGATAAGTTTTTAAACCAAAAAATTAATTTACAACCAAAAAAGAATAATTTTTATTAAATTGAAGAATTCTCGACCAAGCAGTTAAATTTTCAACTAAATAAGATGCATTTTTAAACAAAAGAAATAATTTATCACAAAAAGATGAATTTTTAACAAAATTTAAGATTTCTAAACCAAAAAGTTGATGTTTTGACTTAAAAAGAATAATTTTAATCAAAAAGTTGAATTTACGACCAAAAATACGAATATTCATTAAATTTAAGAGTTCTCGATCCAAAAGTTGAATTTCTAACTAAAAAAGATGAATTTTTAAACAAAAATATTAATTTACTACAAAAAACATGAATTTGTAACAAAATTCAAGAATTTTCAACCGAAAAGTTGAATTTTCTACATAAAAAGAATATTTTTTAAACAAAAAAATATTTTATTACAAAAAAGATGAATTTTTAATAAAATTCAAGATTTTTGAACCAAAAGTTTGAAGTTTCAACTTAAAAAGAGGAAGTTTTAAATAAAAAGTTTAATTTTTCAACAAAAAGTTGAATTTTTGTAAAGAAAGAAAAAATTAATTTACATAAAAATTTTTTCTTTATTAAATTCAAGAGTTCTCGACCAAGTAGTTAAATTTCCAATTAAAAAAGATGAATTTTTAACAAAATTCAAGAATTCTAAACCAAAAAGTTGATGTTTTGACTTAAAAAGAATAATTTTAAACAAAAAGGTGAATTTACGACCAAAAATACGAATATTCATTAAAATTAAGAATTCTCGATCCAAAAGTGGAATTTCTAACTAAAAAAGACGAATTTTTAAACAAAAATATTAATTTACTACAAAAAACATGAATTTGTAACAAAACTCAAGAATTCTCAACCAAAAAGTTGAATTTTCTATCTAAAAAGAATAATTTTTAAACAAAAAAATATTTTATTACAAAAAAGTTGAATTTTTAACAAAATTCAAAAATTTTGAACCAATAGTTTGAATTTTCTACTTAAAATTAATAATTTTTAAATCAAAAGATTATTTAAAAAAAAAGATTAATTTTTAACAAAATTCAAGAATTCGAAACCAAAATGTTAAATTTTCTACACAAAGAAAAACGAATTTTTAACAGAATTTAAGAATTCTCGACCAAGCGGTTAAATTTTTAACTAAACAAGATGAATGTTTAAACAAAAAGATTATTTTATTGCAAAATGATTATTTTATTACAAAAAGATGAATTTTTAACAAAATTCATGTATTCTACACCAAAAAGATAAATTTTATACCGAAAAAAACGAATTTCATTCTCGAGATTTGATTTTTATTGATTTAAAAATTTAACGGTCCTTGAGTCTAATTTTGTTAATTTTTCAACTGAGAAAGATAAATTATAAAAATTAATTTTGCAACAAAAAAAACGAATTTTTATTAAATGAAGAATTTTTTTTAACAAAAAGATTATTTTTTAACAAAACTTAAGAATTCTCGACCCAAAAGTTGAATTTCTAACTAAAATAGATGAATTTTTAGACAAAAAAATTAATTTACATCCATAAAAGACGAATTTTTATTAAAGTCAAGAATTCTCGACCAAAAAGTTAAGGGGGGAAATAGGAAATAGGAAAGAAAGAAATGTATTTATTATTTTTAATGTTTTATTTTTAGTTTGATAATCGAATTAATGATATTTCAAACACACAGAAAGAATAATTTTTTCAAATTATCATTTATTAGTAAAAATTAATTTTTTAAACGAAAATTTAACTGTGTTAGTTGAAGATTTATCAGTTCAATTGAAAATTCATCAGTTATGTTGAAAATTTATTTATTTTTAACAAAAGTGTAACTATTTCATTTTCTGTTGAAAATGCCTTTTTTTATATTCAAAATTCTACTATTTGGTAGAATATTTTTGTCTTCTTTATTAAAAAATTTTAATATTTCGTTAAAAATTGTATTTTTTAATAGAAAACGAATCTTTTTGTTTGAAAATTAATCTTATTGTTTAAAAATTGATCTTTTTAGTGGAAAATTCAAATATCACAGTTAAATATTAATCATTTTACTTGAAAATTCATCTTTTTTATTACAAATTCAACCATTCCAGTAGATAATTCATAATTTTATTTGAAAATTAATTTATTTTGCAATTTTTTACTCTGCTGTGTTAAAGGATGTTTAGAATGAACTACATGAATTAAAATAAAGCTTTGCGTTTTTTTGGCAAATATGAAATATGTTACTTTTAGTTGACCCGGAAAATTGAAAAACTGGACTGGGAAAACCGGGAAATTACCTGGAATTTGAAATATTTCGAATTTGTGTTCCTTATAAGTATTAGGGAAGTCAAAAAAATTATGTTTTTTTTCTTCGAAAGTTTCACCTTATTTTGTGTGAACAACACGAAGGGTAAAAATTTAATTTTATAAATTAATTCACCCTCAAATTCGCCAAAAGAATAATTTATTACAGAAAGATAAATTTTTTAACAAAATTCAAGAATCCTAAACCAAAAAGTTGAATTCTCTACTTAAAAAGATTAATTGTTAACAAAAATCAAGAATTTTAAACCAAACAGTTAAATTTTCTAACGAAAAAAAACGTATTTTTAACAGAATTGAAGAATCTTAAACCAAAAAGTTAAAGTTTCGACTTAAAAAAATAAATTTTTAAACAAAAAAATTAATTTATTACAAAAAAGATTAATTTTTAACAAAGTTCAAGAATTCTAAACCAAAAAGTTGAATTTCCTACCAAAAAAAAATTTTTAAACAAAAAAATTAATTTATTACAAAAAAGATTAATTTTTAATAAAGTTCAAGAATTCTAAACCAAAAAGTTGAATTTCCTACCAAAAAAAAAATTTCCTACCAAAAAAAAAAAATTTTTTTTTAAAATTAATTTATTACAAAAAAGATTAATTTTTAACAAAGTTCAAGAATTCTAAACCAAAAAGTTGAATTTCCTACAAAAAAAAAAGATTTTAAACAAAAATGTTAATTATAAACCGATGAAGACGAATTTTCATTGAATTGAAGAATTCTCGACCCAAAAGTTGAATTTCTAACTAAAAAAGATGAGTTTTTAAACAAAAATATTAATTTACTACAAAAAAGTTGGATTTTTAACTAAATCTTAGAGTTCTCAATCAAAAATTTCAAGTTTTGACTTAAAAAACAGATTTTTTAAATCAAAAGTCGAATTTTTATGAAAGAAAGAACCTTATTTTTTATTTTTAAGGCTTTAAAAGGTGTAATGTTCCTTAAGTATGATTTTGTTGAATTTTCAGCTAAGTAAGATAAGTTTTTAAACAACAAAATTAATTTACAACCAAAAAAGAAGAATTTTTATTAAAATTTAAGAGTTCTCAACCAAAAAGTTTAAAGTTTCAACTTAAAAAGAGGAATTTTTAAACAAAAAGTTGAATTTTTAGTAAAGAAAGAAAAAATTAACTAAAAAAAAAAAAACGAATTTTTAATAAAATTCAAGAATTCTGGACAGAGTAGTTAAATTTTCAACTATGCATGATGAATGTTTGAACAAAAAGATTAATTTATTACAAAAAAGATGAATTTTTAACAAAATTCAAGAATTCTTAACCAAAAAGTTAAAATTGTTACCGAAAAAAACGAATTTCATTCTCGCCATTCTCGACCAAAAAGATTAATTTACTATCGAAAAAATCAAATTTTCAATTAAATTTAGCTGCTCTCAACCAAAAATCTAAATTTTTAAATTAAAAAGATTATTTTTTAACAAAATTCAAGAATTTTAAACCAAAAAGTTAAATTTTCTACCGAAAAAACGAATTTTTAACAGAATTTAAGAATTCTCGACCAAAAAGATTAATTTAGTACCGAAAAAATTTAAGATTTCTCAAACAAAAAGTTGAAGTTTCAACTTAAAAAGAGGAATTTTTAAACAAAAAGTTGAATTTTTAGTAAAGAAAGAAAAAATTAATTTACAACAGAAGCAAATTAATTTTTATTAAATTCAAAAATTCTCGACCAAACAGATAAATTTTAAACTAAATAAGATAAATTTTTAAACGAGAAGATTAATTTATTCCAAAAAAGATGAATTTTTAACAAAATTCAAGAATTCTGAACCAGAAAGTTAAATTTTCTACCGAAAAAAAAGAATTTCATTCTCGACATTTGATTTTTATTGATTCAAAAAATGTAGCGTTCCTTGAGTCTGATTTTTCTTTTTTTTCAACTACGAAAGATAAATCATAAAAATATTAATTTAAAACCAAAAAAAAAAACAATTTTTATCAAATGAAGAATTCTCGGCCAAAAAGTTGAATTTTCTAATAAAAAAGAATAATTTTTTAACAAAATTCAAGAATTCTAAACCAAAAAGTTAAATTTTAACTGAAAAAGAATCATTTTTAAGCAAAAAAGTTTATTTAGTAAAAAAAAGATGAATTTTTAACATGGGTGAATATTTTTGTCTTCTTTATTTAAAAATTGAATATTTCGTCAAAAATATTGTATTTTTTTGTGTAAAATTTAAATATTAAAGTTAAATGATAATCAATTTACTTGACAAATCATCTTTTTTGTTTAAAATTCAATTGTTCCAGTAGATAATTCATAATTTTATTAGAAAATTAATTTATTTTGCATTTTTTGCTTTGCTGTGTTAGAAGATGTTTATAATGAACGACATGAATTAAAATAAATATTTGCATTGTTTTTTGGCAAATATAAAATCTTCCTTTTATTTGACCCGGAAAATTAAAAAACTTGACTGGGAAAACCGGGGAAACTTTATTTTTTAATCTTACGATACAAAATCTGCAATGATTTCAAAATTACATTTTTTTATTTCAAACTAAACTGTTTAGGATTTACATAAAACTTTAAGGCTGAGTTATTTTTCGCTGCCCCTGTTTAAATTGAAGTTTTTTTGAAATGTAAAATATTTTAGACACTCAAAATTAAAATATTTTGAAGTTGAGTTCCTTATAAGTATTAGGGCAGTCAAAAAATTCTTTTTTTTATTTTCGAAAGTTTCACCTTACTTTGTGTGAAAAACATGAAGGCTAAAAATTTAATTTTATAAATTAATTTACCCTCAAATTCGCCAAAACTTATCCCTTTAAACAATAACAATTTTCACTATGCAAGTATGGATACAACGCATGCAGCGCACTTCACTGATTGTGAATTCTCCTTTGTTAAAGCTCCTTAGGCTTTAACGAGCACTCCTTTTATTTTGCACGATTACTTTAATATTTGCTCCTTATTTTGCACTAAATTCTATTATCAGGTACCCTGCAAATTATATAATTTCAATAAATTTATATTATTACAATTCATAATATGAATTGATACTGAAACAGTTGTATTTCTATCGTTTTCTGTTTTTTTTATAATTAGAAAATAGTGGGCATCCCATATAAAAACTTATTAATTAAAATTTTATTTTTTACGATTAAAACCAAAACTATGCTTTCCGAAAAAAAAACAATTAACACAAAATTTGTAGATCTTTTTTGTTTGAACGATTTTCGTCTTCATTTTTTTTGTATCTTGCATAGTTTGACCGAAAAATTGGATTTTTTATTTTTACTTACACTTAAAAATTACTTTATAGTGTCTTAAGGGAAAGTTTTGCCAAATTTGAGAGGGGATTTATATATGAAGTGAAATTTGTAGCCTTAGTGTTGTTCACATGATAGTTTTAAATCATACGTGTGAAGCTTTTATGATAATTATTATCATTTTATTATTTAATGAAATAGTAATTGAAAAATAAAAACTGTTTTTCAGAAACACTTATATAAAGAAAATTTTCTTTTACGAAAATATTAGCAACTCCGCAACTGTCCTAAGTTGATTAGTTCCTAACATCTCCAGCGCGGCGCTAGTTGTCCCATCACTCCATGTTTTTGCATAGAAAGCAATAGGACTAGATCACTTTTTAACATTTTTTCGTACACAAAACATTATTTTCATGTAAAAAATTATTTAAATGAAAACAATGTTACTCATTTAACATTTCAAAACAGTTCTCCAATCATTTTTAAAATTTATTTTCGGAAACTTAGTAAATAATATTAATAATGAAGTGTGAAAAAATTTCCCGAAGAAAACTTTGAATTGTATAGAGTTTTAAGTTACTTACTGAGTTGAAATAAATTTATATTTGAAAAAAATGTTATTTAATAATCAGTGAAGAATATAAAAAATGATTGCTGTAATTTATCTCTTTAAAACTTTATCATTATATCTGTAATAGTAGATTATGCACCTAGGCAGTAAAGTTGAACTTTATACGAGGATGCAGAATTTGAGCCTAAGGCGAGGACGCTAAAACGGCATCCGAGTATAAAAGTACTTTACTGTCGTGGTGCACACAATACTTGCTCTGAAATAGGCAGAATAAGAGTTCTTTTTCTGGAAAACGGCGCTTGATTGTACCGCTTACGCACGAGCGTGGGATGACGTTAGAAGTCCAAAATCCACTTTGCAGTTTAACGTAGTTTTTAAATGAATTCTTGTCACTCTTTTCTTTCACTTTTCTTTCACTTCTTACCCACTTCTTCCTCCTTGCTGTCACTTTACGTGCCGCTCGTCGCAGTACAATAAAGTGCTGTTTTACTGCCGCTCTACGGGGAGCGCTTTTTCTGCCTATTTCAGATAAAACAATGACTTTAAAACAAAGATGTTAAAACTTTGATTTTATTTACATCTTGAACGTTTTATAAAATTATAATTTATATTTGTTCCTCTGAAAAATAAATACATTATTTTTAATGTTGTTTACTTCTTTTTATATTACATGTTCTAAAGTAAAAATCTAATTTAATTTCAATTTCATTATATTTATTATAGTCAATAGTTTAAGACTGTAAGTATGAACTTTTATACTATAAAAAAAAGTTTCGCGAAATTAGTTTTATAATTTATTAATGCAAATATTATTTACTGTCTTTTCAGAAACAAAAAGGATTATCTTTAACTTTTTATTAAAACTCAAATCTTATGTTCCACTTTAGCAAGTTTATCCGGTGACGTTTAAATTCATATTTTCCCTTTAGCATTTCTATAAATCTCTTGGACAACTGTTTTGAAATATTACATAAATAAAACTGATTTAATTTCAATAGGGTCTTTCATGAAAATAACATTTTATTTACTGAAAAACTTTTAAAAAGTGGTCTAGTCCCTTGCCCTGCAATGCAAAAACTGGGAGTGATGGGGAAACTAACGCCGCGCTGGAGATATTAGGAACAAATCAACTTAGGACAGTAGGGGATCACCATTTTGTATTCAGTTTTCACGTCTAAGTTTCATATGTTTCATGAAATATAGGGGCGAGGAGAAGAAAAGTTATATTGTACATGCGCAATTCGATTTGGCCTCTAAGGTCAGGTTAGGATTTTATCTTATCGGTTTCAATGTTCTTGCCGCTATATTTAAAACATTAAAATATTTCACGAATCCCCCAATGTTTCATCAAACATTTCATCAGGCTAAAGTTTCATGAAACTTTACATCCCTACTTATCGTGAAAAACAAATCTCTGTTTTAGATATCTTGAAACTTCCGCAGAAAATCTAGAGGAAATTTCTTCGAACGCCCAGGCATCAATTTCGATGCAGACGGCCATGACTGAGTTCTTACATCCCGGCTTTGTTGGCTTGAATCTCAAGTCGGTTTTGACTAACCTAAGATTTGGAAACTATGCTACACCAAGTACAATTTTTATTTCAAGACACTAATACTCACTGGTAAACGAGAGGAAATTTAAAGTTAGGTAATTATTATTATAAGTTACCTGCTTCTCAACATCTATTTCACCCAAATAACGCCCATCGACGTATAGCTATGCTATACGTCGATAACGATATGCGATAACGCTGTGGGGAAAACGGAAATGGCATCTTGAGAGAGAAAATATATATGAGATGTACACTTGCCTCTTTCTAGATAAAGCTGATTGGCCGACAGCATTTATCCTTGAGTGAAGTTTGATGAAGCACAGGGCAGTGCTTTGTATCGCGAATGCCCTAGTAATGTGACGTTTATGATTTTTTGTATCTTTCAGAATTTTTTAAATTATTATTTAGTGTAATAAATATTAAAAATGGTAGTAACCTGTGCAGTTTTTGGGCGTTGTGAAGTCGTTGACGAAATAACTGAAAGAGGATATTTTGTATGAATGTTTTTAAAAATTCAACCTATTATAACTACACATTTATAATGTATTGTTTATAATTGTTTAAAAAAATTAACCGTACAGAATATTAAGGGAATATCTGGGGCCCCCGACTCATTTGACACAGTCCTGGAAAAGAAAGAGACAGATCTGTATCTCATATGCTTTTTCACTCTCTAGAGCCCATTTCCGTTCGCCCCACAGCGTTAACGGTCCATTTCTATAAGTCGATGATAAAGCCCGACAATATCATCTTGACAGGTGACTGACAGTTTGTAGACAACACTTCAAGTTGCTCTGAATGAGCAAAAACAGTCTAAATGATGATTTTCTCCTAGATTCTCATAATGAATCTGTGTGGCTCAAATTTGTCGCGACTCAATTGAACATTGATTTCATTGTACATAGAAGGATCGGCGATTTTCTGTGTGAGTATTTTTTTTACTATATTATCCATATATTTTCAATCTTTGACCTTCTTGAAATTCATTCTTATGTATTTTTATCAGAAGAAAGTGCTGAGGTGTTTCAAAGTTTTTTGAAGCTAACTAAAAAAAATTTGTTTATGATAATAATTTAAATCTACTTTTAATTCTTCCTGCAAGAGGCAAATATTCAGACAAATCAAAAAAATCCCTCTTTAATTCGTATCTTCGAAATTTTCAAATATTTTTTTCAGTTTGTATTGAAACACGAAGAATGGGACTGCATGTATCTCTCAAATCCCGGATCCATCCCGAACAATACCTACACATCGTGCAAGACCGATCAACTCGCAATAAAATTTCTCATTATGTTTCTGGTAATGCAGATTAGTTTATCTTTTGGTTCAAAAAGGTAAGTCATCAGAGTTTACATTTTCATAATATAATATTTTTGACACAATAGCAATTTCTTACACTCGATTAAATAATGCGTTATCTTTCGAGTTATATTTTTTCTGCGCCGAAATTATAATCGATTCTTATCATTCTTATTTTGTAATATATTTTTCTTGGTTCTTTTATTCAAAGAAGAAAAACGTCCTTATTAAAAATTAAACAAATTTTTACTTTCCATCCCAGAAAAACACTGCTTTTTGTAAACAGTAGAATGAGAAAATAGTTAGGTTTCCCAATTTTTTCAATATTCAAACTTTAAAATATTCAGTGTACGTGGAAGACCAGAGTTATTGAAAATATTTGTAACAGGGTCGTAGCTACCGCCTTGTCATCCGTATCAATGATACGGGGCCCCCAAATAAGAATTAATCGGCGGGGAACATTGACAATTCCACTTATAACTGTTATTTACGAACTGTTACATTCAAAAGCGAATTTTAACGACTTCCCGCCACATACCCGATTGGTTCGAATTTTCTAATCTCAGAAAAAATCGGCAGTCAATTCAAATGTTTTGAAGGAAGTCGATCATCAAAAAAAAAAGTAAGTAATATTGTGAGAAATATAACATTTCCTTAAAATAGTACAATTTTCCAATTATAATCAATATTAATAGAATCAAAAAACGACTTAAATATTTCTCGAATTAGTGAGTATTGTAGCATGACGTCATGTTCATGTTAGGATAAGTGGAAATGTCAGGATGGTTAGCATAGTTCTTGACATGGGACTGCACACACCTTTTTAGACAAAATATTCTAAACGTATAAGTAAATTTTAAAGGTATGAATCGTAATATTTTTCAAGTGTAGAAAGTCATTTGCGCAATTCTGTTTCATCCTTTTATCAGTTGAAGGCTTCTCAGTTTCACGAAATACAATAAACTATCCGAAAGTTAAGGTGAGAGTACCCGGTCTGATAGACTAACCTGAAATTATCTACATTTTATTTAATTTTATGATCATGAAACTTTTGTCAATCAGAAAAAAATAGAACATGACTGAAAATACATTCTACACTTGACAAAAAGTTGTTTGTATTCCCATGAAGTCATGCTAAAATACTCTATGCAAACCAACGAGGCTTCCCGCTCTTCGGGCCTGTTTTTAATTTGTTAGCTACTGATACGCGGGTCACAGTACAGTCCGTGTAGGGACCGTGGTGGGAGGTGACTGGACTACGCGATTTGAAATATCCGAGTGTGAGAGACTTAATAGATGCGACTTTAAATAGGTGCGACCTCACTGTAAAAAGCAAATCTGAATGAAATAATTTCCGATGAGAATTTCTAAATTATTTTCAGTATAATCAGGTGCTGATTACCAGCAGTCTCTTTTAACAGATATAGTTTAATCACTTATATTCACTCATTCATTTTGTTTTCTTTTCTTTAATATCGTATTATTCAAAAATTGCACACGCCCAAAACGAATCTCTTTACAGATAAATTCTATTTCGCATTAAAATCAAAATATCTTATTATTTAATTAATTTTGGACCGAGATAAACTATTAAACAGTGATCTTTTTTTTTATTTCTCGTTTTAAAATGATTTTAGAAGAGAATATTTAGACTTCAATTTGACTCGTTATGCACGAAAAATAAAGATCCACTGGCAAAATATTACTTAACATTTTAAAAAGTCTTATTTTCAATATTTAATGCTATAGAACTTCAATAGCCTGTTACGTCCTAAGATGGTAGAGGATGTATTTTATGATCGGTGAGTGGAGAATTCCTGAATTTATATGCGGACTAAGGTTCCGGACTACGAGATCAGGACTAGGGTAAATGAATTGAATTACAGAGGAATATGCGATGAATGAAATGTTTATTCAAGAGAATATTACGTTGTTGCTACCTGTCTGAAGGCAGGTAGCTTGTAAATATCGAAATGGAGGAGTGGGGAGATAGAGATTGATGATTTCGTCTTACCTTGACGTTGGTTGATGTAGTAATCCAATTTTTGACTTCTTGATATTGTAGAGGAAACTTTTTCCTTCTACAGTCCTTTAAATAACGTTGTTATTCTTCATGAACAAAAAATTAATTTGATCATACCGGTCGTAATATAATAAAAAAATCAAGGGATTCTGATGTTAACGAATCATTGTGTATTTTGTCAAAAAATTGTTTTCTGACGTTTCGACTGTATTGCAGGTCTTCTTCAGAGTTTCAATATCACCTAAGTCAAAATTTTAAAATTACTATAAAATTGTTTTTTGTACATTTAAAAAAAACGATATAACAATAATAATTTATTTATTACCTGTAGGGACAAATTGTACCCTTAAGACATTTCAAAATCCGATTTCTTCAACTTTTCCAATTTCGGAGTGAAACATTTACGTATTATGTAGGCCTAAATTATAAAAGTAATACCATTGTGCGAATGAGGTTCAATAGGTAATTTACGAGTTTGGAATTTCTTAAGTAATTCGAAATGTTGAGATTATGTTTATGCTGTATAACGATTATTTTGACGTTACTTATTCATTGTTTTAATACATTTCTGAAGGTAATATAAAATTAGTAATACTAGAAATTTGTTTCGTAAAGAGAATCAAGTTGAGGTACATTACAATGTTTTATTTAGTTTGTTAAATGCGTTTACTATATATATATTTGATTTGGTCTATTGAACTGTAGCTAGTTACAATATTACTTATATCTAAATCTGTATGATTATATACCCTTTACATGGTCTGACAAAAGAAAGTGCTGTTCATTGTTTTTCTACGTAATATTTATTTCTTTTGATGACAGTACAAAATTTGGCTGTGTGATTTCGTGCATAGCACCTTTTACAACTATTTTCCCAGCGAAACAATTTTTTGCGGGGTAATTTTTCTATGTTTGTTGAAGTTGTTGGATCATCATCTGTTACAAATTCATATTGTTGATTTAGTGTAAAAACATCTTTTTTACTACGCTTAGTTTAGCTCATCTGATTAATAGAGAAAGTCCCCTTATATACTCCGATATCGTTTTCCCTACCAGGTATATTAAACTCTGTAGGTGTATTATAATCAGGTTTGGAAAAACTGTATTGAGTGTTTAAATTTTCTAACTGCGTAATTGCGCATACATACGGTTCCTTTGGTGATGCTGTAGCACCTGCGTCTGTTTCGTTAAGAACATGCTATAAGAAAGATTTGATTAGAACGGGGTTGAACCTCGAGCGTGTTAAATCTAATGTATGGAGAATTGCTGCTGGTGTTGTGTCCGTGTTTTCCGACTCCAGTCAGTTTCATAAATCCCTGAAAGAAAATGTTAGTGGTGCGTATTTGTTGAGATTGAAACTCGTTATATGAATATACACCGAAAACACAATATTCTTATTTCAAGAATATCCCACTAATTTTAAAAATATTTGTAACTTAAATAGGCGCCAAGAATATATTCTTAATGTAAGATGTAGGCCCTTTTACCTTAAGACTATATATTCTTATTTAATTTAGGAAATTCCCCACTAAGTTTAAGAATGTTTCCAACTTAGGCGCCAAGAATATATTCTTAATGCACAATAAAGATCCTTTTATCCTAAGAATATATATTCTTATCTATTTGATAAGAATAACTCAATCATGCCAAAGTTAAGATTTTGAGGTTAGAAGGGTACAAAAATCTTTGATCTATCATCTCTTATCAACCCATACACTTTTAAGTAAAAATCCCTACACATGTGAGCAATTGATAATAAAATTACACAATATACTTTCATCATTTATTTCTCATAAAAGTAGATCACAAAAGAGGAATTAAATAAAAAAAACTTGAATGAAAAATAATTGAAAAAGTCTTGACTACAGATGACTTGCTTCCATGTCAATAAATATTTTTAATTTTACCTGAATTCTGAATATTTGCACACGATTCAAAAATTCATCATAAGCGTCGTCAAAAGCCCCATTGCAGGAAACTGAATCGTGCCTATTCACGTCAGTTCCCGTAATGACAACACTCACTTTCAATGAATTTTCAGGCTGAAAAAATGTTGTAACTTTTATAATGACAATTGGGAGTAAAACATATTTGAGTCAAAGTGAAAATGACGACTCAGGAAAGCCTCACTGAAATTAGCACCTAACAAATAAATGTATATTCACAATATTTGCAATTTAAAAGTTTCCTAATCAAACGTGCACCTTCAAGGTACCTCGGACTTCAATTCTTTCAAACTTTCCAACAGCTCACTCCGCAACCCATTGGCTGGAGTTAGTTCTTTGATAAGATCTTCTGCCAGACCCCTAACTCTTTTCATTGTATTTATTTTATGACCTAAATAGAAAACATGCACATGGCGCAAAAAAAGTATAGTCAGCACACCATTATTCGTCCTTAGTAAAGTACTTTTCCAGTAGGCACACGATTTTACATGTTTTACGAAACTTTTGGAACTTTTGACACAGAAGTCTTTCCTGAAATGTTTTTGGAACGTTTTTAAAACATTTTAAATATCGTGTCCTCACTGGTTTAACAATTTTTGTATAAAGAGATTAAATTCTGAAAGCAAGCAAGAAAAAACAGAGGAAAAAACAAGGCACAAAATAAATTTGGAAGGAAGCATTTTCAATACTTACGTTCAAATAAGTGGATAAGATCTCCAAGTTGGTGATCTTCTAGCTACGTTTTCACTTCTTTAATTTTCATAGAACTCGGCCGAATTGAACTCGAGTAAACTTGATCCAAACTCCGTCACGAGATCGCAAATCAATAAAATAGCGAGGTTATGTCTCGGTGTAACCGCGCGAAATAATGCGCATTCTTTGCGCATTTCTTGTTTCCCTACTCATATTCTCATTATAAGAATATCTTCTCCCTTTGATTAGAAGATATTCTTAAAATAATAATTTCGCTAACTTCTTTAAGAATATTACTAAGAATATTCTTGTAAGAATATGATAATCTTAATATTAGAATATCGTTTTTTCGGTGTATTTGATTTCCTTGTGAATTATTGGTTTCAAGAAAATTGAATGATCATGCGTTTTCTTCTGATTAGGAGGATTCGTTTCGGGAAATAGGAAGGAAGATAATTTATTATGACACTAAAAAATCATTTACTTTTCTTATGTTTATTGATTTTCGGGAAAAACGAATAGTCACACAGTTTCTGTTATAACGCCGTTTTCCGGTTAGAACCGGGAAAAATTTAACCGAGTATTCAGCGATATATTCATTTTTTCTCTGGACTTGCCTGACTCTATATTTGGGACTTTAGCCTAGAAGATAAAATTTCTAAACTGGTGCCAGGTGTGATTAACACTGCCCCAAAAATTAATTACTCGTCCATCGCTTTTAACCTAGCTCAGCGTCCTCTGAGAGTGGCGTGGGTGAAGAGGACTTGGCCGGATCGCCTCTCTAATGGTAGTGAGATAAATATTCTAGAGAAATATAATTGACTACTCGAAATTCCAACGAAAAAATTTAGATTTTATGTGACTATATATCGCCATTATTCCGGTAAACATTACAAATTTAATCACCGCTCTATACAAGTAACCAAAAATTAAAACTACCGCTCCAATGGCGGTAAAAGTGAACTCCGGGCAAAGCAGTTTGTTCAAAACTCTGCTCAGTGCGTTAGAGATAACAAAGAATAACAACATAGTTATCTTCTAAAAGAACACTATAAAGTTAGTTTTATTATACTAGAAGTTATAACTTTCGAATACAACGATTTGTATTTTTGAACCGAGTGAACATCTAAACGATTTTAGCTGTTTTTAATGTTTGAATACGACAAACCGTTTCACGACCAAAACGGACGAGAGAGTTCACTCAACTAACTCACACAATAACATGCAATATATTTTAAATCCAAGCACAGTAATCTTCGAATTTTGCGAAACAAACACATAGTTAATTAAAATGAACGTTTAAGTAAAACATCATTTCTCCAAACTAAACCGTAACTTTAACTTAAGAATGCTAACAGCTATCGTCCACTCACTGCGGAAAGAGAGATTTAATCAATTGAAAACTGGCGTTTACTAGCGCCATAACCAAAATCTGTTACTTTTACTAACCTGTGGCTCAGCAACCTCACCAACCAAAAGAATCGCGTACCGGAAAGTACTCTACTCTTGGAGAACGGTCTTCAATACTCCTGCTCAAAAAGACGAAGCCAGTATAAATTCATCAAGGAGTTTCACAGAATGCGATGACTAACACTAATACAAAAATAAGACATGTTGTCGTAGTTAAGGCTTGACCCTGAAGGCCGGGGCCTGAAACTTCTCCCGCGACGTACCCCGTCGCTCCCTCTCCCGTGACGTAAAAACACAGGCGGACTACTTACAATATCAGCCCGCGCTTACAAGGTGAATTGACCGCTCCCCTCAGGTTAACGCCTACATTTCATGCGTTCAAGATAGACAGCCGCTAGATGTCACGCATGATGAATATATGATTAGGGGAGAGTGGGGAGTTCTGAGCCGGGTTTTGTTTTCGAGGCATATCTACCATAAAAATCGATAGATTGTAAATGTTTGCATTTGAATTTTTGGAGGACGTCTCAATACAACTACTGGACGAAGGAATAAAAAAAAATCATCGTCGTGTTTGAAATATTGCAGATCGTCTGAAAGTTATGAAATCGGAATTCGTAATTTTGGTGGGGAGTTGTGAGCCATGTCAAAAAATGGCAGAGAATAGCATATTTTTATCATTTATCTTTATTGAAATTATAGAAGATAAAAATTAAAATAAATCTGAAGTAAATAGAAGAAAAAAAATTTATCTGCTTCGCCATAAACACAAGTGTAGTATCCGGTTGTCATGTTGGTATACTTCAAGTGCACGGCTCGATCGCACATGTTGCAATGTATTGCGTTGTTTCAATTTAATTTCTATGGCATTGTTCCCTTACAGATGATACCTCTGTTGCACAAACTTCATTTTTAGACCCAGCGGATGTGAGCAAAAGAAGACAGCTTCAAACCTTTTCCCGTACGCAGCAGACATTTCGATTTACGTGTGCTCTCTACGACAGTTCGAGCGATACTGAAAATAACGGATATTCTCGCCGTAGCTCTTTTAGTGACCTTTAATTTAAAAAAAGAGAAATTACGTATCTTTTATGGTTTGCGAATAATTGCGATTCCTTTTTTGTGGAACAGACTGTATGTTGATTGCGCTTTTTCGGTTGTGGTGCAAACTCTGATTATCTCTTTCTCTGCGGTCTCTCTTCCATTCTTGATTGCTTTGTCAGCTTGTCATCAGCTTTCTTATGTACGAGAGCTACATTTTTAGGTGAAGTCAAAACATTAGATGCCAATAACTCACGGCCCCGCTTAGATTTTTCGACCGGTTCAACATACTTCAGAGGGCTAATCTCTCGCAATGCACTGCGCAGCGATGTACCTGATGAGCTGGCTGCCGATGAATCAAGTGGCCATTTCAGAAGTGGTGACCTCTACATTTGCACCGGTGTCATCGTCGATGACGTCTGTACTATGCACTACAGTACGACAATTATCACTATCGTGATAATTACTACACTACACTAGCAACTACCGTTGCTTTAAATCCACTTTTAATATTCCTTGCTGTGGCTGCGGCATCAAGACATTTATCGACGATAGGCACTTCATGATGCAACTCGAGAACTCTACCGATGTGATTTTTCATCCAAGCTTGGCACTGTACATTGAGCGGGAATGAAATCATCGTGATACCATTATCAATTTCCATATAAATGGCCTCTACGCTGAGGTGGGAAGAGTGGTTGTCAAGCAATAAAAGAATCAGTGACTCTTGTTGCGTGGGCGTGTTTAATAAAATGAGTAGCATTGTCCATGAAAACTTTCTGAGTATTCTTGCGCGGAAATATGTAAAATGGTGGGATGAGCTGATCGGTCGCACTTACAGCAAACGCCAAAGAGACATTTGTGCCTTTTTCTGCGGATGTTTTTTGTCTAACTCGCTTTGACCTTTTCGATGCGATGACTTTTAATGCTTTTGTAGGGACGGTCGGACACCAGGTTTCGTCCATATTCCAGATTCGCCATAATATCGAAAAATGCAGTGACATTAGCTGCACAAAAGGATTCAGCGCGATGTGCGCTAAACTGCTCTGGTGTTCTGAGGGATATATTCTTATGGCGATGCATAAATGCATAATACCAAACCCTCGATGCTTCACAATTAATATCCCATGATGCAGGATATCTAACGCCAATGGTCTTCGCAAATTCGTTGGCGAATTGTTTTCGTTCACGTATGCTCAACCCGTAATAGATACCGCTTGCCATGAGAATATATTGCACAAGTTCATACTCTTGTTGTGCGCTGATGATCTGTAAAAATAAGAAATTCATCAGCAAAATGCAAAACAGCAAAATGCAAGACATCAAATCAAAATCAGACAACGACTCAATGTCGTCAATGATGTAGCGACTCAATATTGTCAGCCGTGCGCTTACCACAGTCAGATACAGGATCTGATAAGTTGTAATTACTCGCCGGATTATGCTTGAGTTTTTTCTCATGGTCTACCTTGATGTAATTCCTTGAAGTACCTAAAGTAATTCTTTGAAATAAATGAAGGTCACAATGAAGATTAATTGAAATAAGATGTCATCTTTCACTCTTGAATATTAATTTTGTTTAATTATTTAGCGTACTATAGCTGACTGTTGCCAGTTTGGCCTCCGTTAACATTATTTCTCTCGTTCTCTCTGAATTTTAGCCTGTCACAATCCAATCAGGAATAAGTTTTCTCTTCTCTATGTGTTCTCTGCATTCAGAGTCATTATGCAATTTTTCTAACAATTATCAAACAAAAGTTTAAAAAATTAAAAAAAATCAATTTAAGGGCTATCACGCCTATCCTAGGTCTGCGAGGCGCAGAGTGGAGACCAGCGCTAAAACTTTGCCTAAATAATAAAAAAATTGAGCAAGATAATAGATATCTACCTTGTTTGGCGCGAGATGTCTCCTTGGCGTCACTCCAGAAAAGGTTTCAACATTATTTTTAAATAATTATTTTCAGAAAGAATAAAAGAAAAATCTAATAGTAAATCCCTAGCTCAAAGGGTATATTTTAGGCAAGTAGGTTTCGGATTAATGGGGTAGTGGCAAATGTTAAGAGAGTGCAGAACGGCTGGAGAATGTTTGAACCGACAGGTTAACGCACTGGTGTAGTGACTGGTGAGGAGCAACCATGTGATCACGCTCCGATGTGTACCTCGGTGAGAATCGATCACTAATTTCCCCTTCGGTATCAAGTAGCGAAATTTACGCTCTTCCTTAGACCGATGTAATGGGCATGCCCTCTTCCCTATTTCCTTTCAAGGAAGTCGATTATTTCAGTCCTCGCCTATTATTCTTATTTAATAGTAAAATGAGAAAATATTTTAAAAAATCAAGTTACCCTTTAACCCTCTAACCGACTTTTTCTCTAAAAATAGGAAAAAAAATGTCGGATAATTTTTTCTAGGTTAATTATGGCCCAATAAACTCAAAAAAATCATCCGCTAGTCATTTGCTCTTTTGGTTTTACAGCCAGCGTAAAAAAGGTGAAGAGTACCTCAAGGCACTGTTGCGGGTTTAGGTGAAAAAAACCGATATACGTTTTCATTAATTATGAGAATTATGAGATTGAATGAAGTAGAAAATTGTGAATAAACAGTTTTAAGAAACGGTAAAAAGAAGGTTTATTATTTACGATGATAATCGTAAAAACAGTTTTTGGCATTTGAACAGCACAAATGAAGGTTACATTTAGAACAAACACACTGTGTTTGCGATTTTTTGCATAGTTTGCACCATCTTTTGCCACCTTCTTTACCTAACTAGATTGGAAAATGACCGATGTTGTCGTAACGAACATCAGCAACTGGATGTTTTGCTCTTTCACCAACTTTTGAGTTACCTGGTTGTTGATCTTCTTGTGTAGTTGGCCGACTGCTCGGACGACCAGCCGCACGTTTTTGTGTATATGTCACAAGACCAGCAGAAATTTTTTCGCGAAATTGAGGTAATGGAAGCAACTGTTGTTCTCCAGCTGAAACATTGCTTGAATCGTTACATTTTTCAGTGTGTATGCGTCGATACAAAATGTAGGCATTCATTGTTGCTATATCAATAAAATGATAAAATAGCCGAGTCATCGCATCGCGTGTCTTTGCTCGAACATGGTAACGGCCCATAAGTCCATCCATCAAATCCACGCCACTCATATGGCTGTTGTATTCGCGTATAGTTTGTGGGCAATCGACTTCAACATATTGCTCTGCTTTTCGATCATAACGTGGTGCCTTTGCTACCTGCAATTCTGGATTCGTTCTTGCAAATGGCTCACATCCAACGTAAGTTGAAGCCAATCGCACACAGTTATTGTCTTTCCACAAGACATTGCTGATTTCAATACCAAAGGCAGAGCCCACAAATTCAGTCGAGAAACCTCTTGGTTCGTTTTTTATGGTATTATCGGCAGGAAGCTTGCAATTTGGAATTAGGTTGACTCTAACTGTACCCAGACTACATATTCCTCTTGCCCGCAAATAAACTAACAATGATAGTGACGTATAAAAATTGTCGAAATATACAATATGGAAAACACAAAGTTGGTTACTGTTTGTGTCAAACGCACAACAACATTCGAAGTTGCATCGAGATCTGGTGTACCAGGTAAAATAACGTTATCACCTGCACCGTTGTAAACATTAAAGCGATAAGCAAAGCCGAAAGAATCACATAAAACGAACAATTTGATTCCCCATTTGTGTGGCTTATTTGGCATTGTAACATTTTTTTCTTTTCTCACTTTACGTGGTTCCAGACCTCAGAGACATTGTTCTTAATTAACCCTTTGAATTTATTATTTTACTTTTAATATGGATGTTTCGACTTCTCCTTTCATAAACTTAATTATGAATTATTAGGATC